>CAEFZY010058726.1:0-68676 GCA_903066815.1 Brachyrhaphis roseni
GATGCTCAATTCCAGTTTTGTTGCTGAAAGAAACATTTTATTTTTTGTCGTTCTTACTTCTGATTAAATGTGACTGAACTCAAACTTCTGTGTGAACGCTTTATGACCCCAAAGTGACCAAAACACAGAGGAAGCTCATATCAGTGCTCTGTTTATGGAAATAGAAATGTCCGCCCCCACTTATGGTTCGATTTTAAAATTCACATTTTGTACGTTTTTGTTCTTCCATTTGGGTTTTTACCATCTAAACATTCAAAACAACTACAAAAAAAACACCCAGCTGTTTTTTTTGGCATTAAATTAAAGTGTTTTGTTGTCTGAACATTGAGCCGTTTCAAAAAACTCCAGAATGTAACGTCACAATTCAACAGGCACTTCACAGGCATTACCTAGCAACCCAGCAGACTTCTGCCCGTTACCTAGCAACCCCAGCAGACTTCTGCCCGTTACCTAGCAACCCCAGCAGAGCTCCATGACATTTGATCAGCTGGTTTTTTCACTGTATGCGCTGTACAATGGCTGCTGGAAAAGATAAAGTGTTTAGTTGTTGACTTACCATCCAGAAACCACTTACTGCATTCTTGTTGGTTGTGCAGCAGGCTCCACTTCTGCTTTTCAGGGCTGTAAGGTTGAACTGACATTCCTCCCTTAATGCTCCGAGACACTGAATCGTTGCTGCTTGCCTCTTTAACCTGAGGAACATTCAGACTGTTCGATGTTCTCCAGCCCAACAGATCGTCATCTGAAAGCTCCTGCTCCCGACCCGGATCCTGCACTCCCAGCAGCCCCGGCAGAATCATCTGTGTAAGTTCTGATGCTGCCCCATTTCCTGAATCTTCTCTTACACGGCAAAAACACAAAATCCTACCAAGTACTATGATACCGTAGTACTTGGTAGTACTATGATATCATAGTACTTGGTAGTACTATGGCGCACTTGAAATAAGATTTAACCGACTTATAAGTAACATTTTAGTACGATATAGGATCTTGTTTTCAGTAAATAATTCCTTAATATTTTTAAAAATAAAGCACTAGTATTAATAAGACATTTTCTCATATTGTAAGTGAAATAATCTGCCAGTGGAACTAGAAACGGGTTGCCCAGGCAACGGGCTGGACATGGCTGCTGTTGCTAGGTAACGGCACCAGTGGAACTAGAATTTTTTTACCAATATTAAGGAATTATTGACTCTAAACAAAAACAAGCTCCTATATCTTCTTGAAAAGTTACTTATACATCAGTTTTATCTTATTTTAAGTGAAATAACATATTTGCGGTAGAAACTAGACTTAAATCTATGACAATGTTTATTGTTTTTGCAGTGTTCTCCACGTTTTGCACCTTGTTTCAGTTAAACACTTTTATTCATACAGGGCAGTCACCTGGACGAGGCGATTGTGAAAGATGTTTCGTTTTAGGACATTTTATGGAAACTGCATAGGAGTCAGTTTCTTCATCCTTAGATTTTCTAAAACTCTCTGAACCTTGACTGATCGGAAGTAGCTTTTGTTGTTTTGAGAAAATGTGATTTTAGTTTACATTTTCTCCATTAGAGTGAATAAAGTGGTGCTTGGTGTGTTTTCCTGCATTATGCCTTTCACTGTGGTTTTTTAAAAGAAGAATCCTTTAATTCCCATCAAAGCACCGTGTGAACCTAAAGCCTCGATCTGAACAGAAACAGGTGGAAGAACTGTTAGGCAGGGGAGTCATGGTGCTGCGGGATTAAAGCTTGATTCCCCCCTGCTGAGATGTAAACCTGTCAGTTTCCCCTCAGCCTAACCTCCTCTGTCTCTGTGTGTGTCTGTGAACGTCTCCGCTCCTTCTTCCAGGCAAAAGTAGATAATGAGATTATTGATTACCGAGACTTAGCAGCAATTCCCAGAGTCAAGGCTATATATGATATAGAGCATCCAGACATGATTTCCTATAAGTCTGTGAACTCCTGCACTCTGGGCGACGGAGGAGACGCTGCGACCGGACGGAGCCTGACGGAGGTAACGCCTTCAGACACACATCTGCTCTCCACATTTCAAACATCACAGCATGAAACTGGGATTTTATCTGATGAATCTTCACAAAGTAGAGCACAACTCTAAAGGGAAAAGACAAATATTCAAGGTTTTTTTACAATAATAAATTGAACTGCGAGTATTTTTTCTAGTTTTTATCTTAGTAGAGATGAAATAAGACAAAACTAACTTACAAGTAACTTTTCAGCAACATATAAGAACTTTAGAGTCAATAATTCATTGATATTGATGAAAAAGTTCTAGCTCTACTGACACCGTTACCAAGCAACCCGAGCCAAGCCCAGCCCGTTACCAAGCAACCCGAGCCAAGCCCAGCCCGTTACCTAGCAACCCCAGCCAAGCCCAGCCCGTTACCTAGCAACCCCAGCCAAGCCCAGCCTGTTACCTAGCAACCCGGTTCTAGTTCCACTGGCAGATTATTTCACTATTACAACATTATAAGTGAAATAATCTGCCAGTGGAACTAAAACTTTTCCATAATATTGAGAAATTATTGAGTTAATTCTTTGAAAAGTAAGAAAATTGTGACTTTTGAAACTGAAAATTTTTTGAGATTGATCTCAAAATTATTATATTTTTTGGCAAATTTTGAGCTTTTCACAATCAGAGATTTTTAAATATGTTCTAAAAAAAAATTCTCAAGATTAATCTCATAACTTCAGAGTTTTTTGGTGAAAATTTACTCCTCCTTTTGTTCATGTCTGCAGTGGCCTTAAACTACCATATAGTTGATGAAACAAAAACTAATTAAACAATTCACATATATGAATTATATTCAGAGCCTCCTCACTTTCTATGTAGCAGAACACAAAGCTAAAGCGCTATGTGTTTGCTTAGCACTTTAGCGTTAGCAGAGCTAAGGTTTATTTGTGTGTTAGCGTTACTGCTGCTAACATTTTGGCTAGCACTGCCCACCGCTCCTCATTGGCATCAGTCCTACTGCATCTTTAACATTTGCAATAAAGGTGCATCCTAAACTTTTAGCTTTAGATTTAATGCTAAACTATCTGAGAACAATTTGAGTGACAGTTTCTTCTGGTTCCTTCTTGTACAGGAAGTTAAGTTTTTGTAACTGCATTGATTTTTCCTCTTTTTTCTGCTTCAGTCACCAGGAAACGTGTCTGAAACCACAGAGGTAAAAACCACCGTCTCACCTCATGCTGCAGGTTAAAACCCAACCAGTTACTCATCTGCATGTTTTCCATCCATTGTTTTAAGGAGAGCTTTGAAACGAGACCATATGTGCCAAAATCTTCAAGTGACGGTCCGTTTGGAGGTCAAACCATGTGGTGCCGACACAGCTACAGTCCGGCTCTGTCCAGATCACCGCAGCATTTCCACCGACCAGGTGAAAAACAAACACAGAAATGATTACAGAAAGTTACAACGTTCATTCTTTTCTGTTTTCCACTTTTCCATCACTTCCTGTATCCATTTTACCTCCTTAATGTTGCAGGTTTCTCCCTTTTTACGACTCAGGAACAAAAATGAAACCCGCCCTGCTTCTCCTTTAATCACACCTTTCTTTCTTAAAAAAGAAGGAAACCTCATCTGCTCATTTTCTTTTCCTTCTTTTCAGAAAAAAATATTTTTGGGGGGATTTTTTGACAAATAAACACAAAGTACAGCACAATGTGAAGTGTAAGGAAAATAATATATCTCTGCTTTTCACATAGAGTTACAGTTGAAAGAAAACCAAGACTGAGGTGTCCAAACTGTGGCCCGGGGGCCATATGATGGCCGTCTGAGTGACTTTTTTATGGCCTCCAACTGTAGTTTAAGAATGACGCCATATTGGGCCGTTGTGAAGAGACAAAAATGGAGGAGTAAATTTCCACCAAACAGCAAAATAGATATATAAAAAGGAAATTTCTAAGTTTGAAAAGTTTTATAGAAACAACTCAGACATTTTTTAGATTAATCTCAGAAATTTTCTGAAAAAAAAGGAAATTTCAGATTTTCTAAAGTCAAACATTTTCAATTTTTCAAACTTAGATATGTCTTTATTTTTCTGCTTTTCTGCACTTAAATTAGCTTTAATTTAATTTTTTTAACTAAACTAAATAAATATCAAGCATTTTGAAAGAAACTGACCCAAATCCTGCTCTTTTAACGAGAATAAATTTGAACAACCAAGCATAAAAGAATTTAAAAAGTAAATAAGTTAAATAAATGTTGGTCTGTCAAATAAAATCCCAATAATGTTCATCAAACATTTCAAAATGAGGGGAACTTCTGGAGGTGTGAATACTTCTTCAATGCACTTTATTCTCTAATGGTATTATTAAAATACCCTCATCTGACTGAATACCACCTGAACAGAAAGTCCTTTTCATTAAATGAGAACATGAGTTCTGATGAGAACAACATTATAAACAAGAAACTTTAAAAATTGTTTTTATTAAATTTATTTTAGTGGTTTGTTGTGATATTCTAATCTTAAATGTTGCGTTTTCATTGGTTGTAAGCAGAAAATCATCATATCTAACAGAAATAAAGGCTTGAAGACATTAATCTGTGGGTAATGTATTTATATAACAAATTAATTCATCAATAATATTCTAATTTATTGAATATGACTGCAACAAAGAAGAAATATTTTCCAGTGAAACAGAGCCACCTAGTGGTCAGAGTCCCGACATGACGCAGATTACTGAAAACAAAACTAGTTTAAGATTTTGATTAGTTTTATCTGTTTCTGTTCATTTTATTGAATATTTTCTATTACAGTAAATATTCCAAAGTTTATCTAAGCATTTCTAAGGTTGTGTTTGTTTACAGCAGCCCTGCTTTTATCCTGTTTGTTATAAATAAGAACAATCAATCAGCAGGAGTCACTGACTGAAGTATTTTCTATTTTTGATATTTGTCAAACACTAAGCAGCAGAAACTTAAACAGAAAACCAGGAAAATTGAATCAGCGATTCTGATTGAAACATCCAGAGAAACAAACGTCCTGCTAACTGTTTGTCCTCCTTCCAGCAGATGAAGGCTTCGATTTGTACAGGAGGCGTCCAGTTTATAAACAGCCAGGTAGAGATTTCAGTTACCATTTCTAACCTTCATTCAAGTGACTATTCAAACACTAACAGTTTTATAAATCTGTGTTATATGAACTATGTTTTGGCTTTTGTTACGACCCAGATCAGCCAGGGGGAAGGAGAAAAAACATTAAAGAAACATAGATGTTAAAGGTTTATCAGTTCGGGGTTTATTGTTTGGGTTTAACAAAATAAAAAGATAAAAAAACAACTACAATCAAAAGTTAAGGTCTTATAACCAAAAATACTAAATAAAACAAAATCCACAAAACAACCAGAGTGGTAAACCAAAGATCTCAACCAAACAAAACTGGACCAAAAACCTTAAAGTTAAACACAAAACAACAAAACTCTAGTAGGCCACTATAAGCTTACATACAAAGCCTATAATAGCTTAAAATAGCTTATAATAGCTATATTAGGGACTATCAAAGGTAACAAAGATTTACAAAAGCTCACAAAAAAACAACAAACACCCAGTAAAGTGGCAAAGAATCAGCTGCTCCTTCTCCCAGGAAGTGTTGGGTTTAAAAAGGGAGACCTCATCAGGGATTGGTGGAGCTGATAATTGGTGAGCCAATCAGCTCTGCTGTAGACCTCAGGGTGTGGCACAGGAGGATGAGGGCTGCTTCCAGTTCCCAGTGGAGTCAATTTGATTAGGAAGCTGCAGATATACAGAAACGAAAGAGAAAAAGAAAACATACAAGGCCACCGGCCGTAACAGCTTACATGTGATTAGCTTTAAGTTTGACCTTTATGAGTGTTTTAAACTTTAGGAAAAGCTCTGAATTATAAACACAAAGACATTTCACTAAAGCTGAACTGCATGAAGTGCTGTTTGTAACGTTACAGTCAAAAATCAAGAGCAATAATAAAGGAAAAAATCAGGGCTAGTTTTTCAAAGTCACATTTTTACTATATTATTAAATCATTTATAAAGGTCATAGTTTCAAACTAAACATTTTATTAGCAAATTAAATATTTAGCTTGGAGGTAGATATATAGCTCCTCCTTAAATATTTAGCTAGGAAATATTTAAAGAGGAAATATTTAGCTTCCTAGCTTCAACTAAATATTTAGCTTCAACTTTACTAAATATTTTTGTCTGAAATTAAATATTTAGCTCCAAAGCAAAGATTTAGCTAGCAAGGGAAATATTTAGCTAGAAACCAAAATATTAGCTTGCTAGCTAAATATTTAGTTAGCTGGTTAGCAGCTAGCTGGTTAAGTAACTAAATATTTACCTTCAAACAAAATATTTAGCTACCAAGGTAAATATTTATCATCAAATTAACTGAATATTTAATTTGAAACTAAATATTTTGCTCCAAAGTAAATAGATAGATAAATAGAAACTTTATTAATCGCTAAAACTCCCAACTATGGGAGTTATAGTTCCCATCTCCCCATACATCAGATACTTAAATTAATGTTGTTGTTTTTTTTAGCTAGCAAGTTAAATATTTAGCCTGCTTACTAAATATTAGCGAGCTATTTAGTTTGAATATGTGACATTTATAAATGAATGAATAAAATGATGAAATTCCAGTTTTTCTCTTAAAACATTCTGCATTACCCAGATTATTGCTGATTTCTTTTTATGACTCAGGCTGCCAGATTTTTTATTCAGTTCTCAATGGCAGTTGAATAGAAACAAGAAACTAGACTAAAAATAGTTGGTATGATTTGGGATACGTGAAATAAACAGGTTTTAATCAACAGGAGAGTCCAGTTTAGCTCTGAAAGTCTGATTTCCTCAGTAATCTGATCTGTTTCAGGGAATTGAGGCGTAAGTCGTCTCATGAGGAGCTTATCTGTCTGCTGTCTCACTTTCACACAGATCCAGATTCCTCCTCAACCCAAACTGTGTCTCTGCCCGGATACAGCCACGACTTCCTGAGTTTGGTGAGCGAAACTCATCCCTGCTCCACCAAAAGAAAGGAAAAAATGGCTTTAACTCATCAATCTACTTCCATCACAGTGAAAGTTTAGAGTTAAATTAACCAGACTAAAATTGATATAAATATTTTTTCAGTTTTTAACTACAGAAGGACAATAATAATATGATATTTTCATGTCCTGTAAAGCATGAGGTGTCAAACTAATTTTCATTTTCTTATCAAGATTATGAATCTTCTTAAAGGGGCGGTTAACAAATATTTAATCAAATATTAACAAATAGCTGTCTCTACATTTGATGAGTACTTATTAAAATGTAATAATATTTAATGTCTCTTCCTATCACTATGATGGAGTATTAGTATTACTGAGGAAAATTTTTTCATAAATTAATAGAATTAAAATAGTCATAAAATTGTGAGAATAAACTTGCATAAAAATAAAGTGATAAAATTACAAGAATGAAACTGCACAAAAATAAAATTGTAATATGATAACAAATCTGTATTTTGACTTTATTCTTGTAATACTATGACGTTATTGCCATGGTTTTTAAAACTTTATTCTTGTAAGAGAAAAATCTTAAAATTAGAAATGTAAAATTTCTCATGTTTTTCTGCTGTTTAAGCCTCGTTTTCTGCCCGGTTACCGCCTCACCAGCACTGACAGATTCAGTAAATATTCAGCTTTTATCTCTTCCACATCATTGCTCATAATTTTACCAACTTTTTTAGACGTTAGTTTTAAACCGGCGATCTCTTCTTCTTCTCCTTTCAGGCTTCAAGGTGTGTGAGAGCGACTCGTTCTGGTCGTCCTGTTATCACTCTTCACTGTGTGCAACGGCGCTGATGGAAAATTATCTACACTGCAAAAACACAACGTCATACCAAGAAATTTTGGACTAATGCAAATATTTTACTACATGTCAAATAAGACAAAACTAACTTAAAAGTAACTT
Organism: Brachyrhaphis roseni; assembly: GCA_903066815.1. Taxonomy (NCBI): domain Eukaryota; kingdom Metazoa; phylum Chordata; class Actinopteri; order Cyprinodontiformes; family Poeciliidae; genus Brachyrhaphis; species Brachyrhaphis roseni. Next base: position 7,933 of record CAEFZY010058726.1, read on the forward strand.
TTCAGTAAAATATCGGAGCCTGATTTAAGTTAATTCCTTAATACTGAAGAAAAAGTTCTAGTTCCACTGATGGATTATTTCACTCATAATATTGGAAAATGTTATGAGTGAAATAATCTGCCAGGGGAATTAGAACTGGGTTGCTAGGTAACGGGCTGAGTTTGGCTGTGGTTGCTAGGTAACCGTGCCAGTGGAACTAGAATGTTGCGAAAAAGTCTTATTTCAAGTGTAATAAGATATTTGCACCAGAAACGACACAAAACTACTTTGTAAAATTTAGTGTTTTTTTAGTGAATCTGCAGAATCTACCAAAGGAACTGCAGCTACATTAAATTGTACCAAATGTTTTTGTGTAGTTTCTAGTACAAATATCTTAACACACTTGAAATGAGACAAAACTAACTCATAAAAAACTTTTCAGCAAGAAACAGGAGCTTGTTTTAAGTAAATAGTTATTTAATATTGGAAAAAATTAGTAGTTCACTGGTAGATTATTTCATTTGTAACAAAACATTTTTTCCATATTATTAATGAAATAATCTGCCAGTGGAACTAGTAATTTGTCATTAGTATTAAGGGATTGCTGCTCCTTTATGTTGCTGAAAAGTTACTCATAAGTTAGTTTTTAGACAAAAATACTTGGTAAGATTTTGTACTTTTGCTGTAAACTAGAACTCATTTCAAGCATAATGCTAATTTTATCAATAAAGCATCAATGAACTGATGTCTTCTGATGATAATGAAAGAGAATAGATCATAATCAAAAGGGGAAAACATAAACATTATTAGAAACTAATCAGTGATGTATGCAAGCGCAGCAGTTATTAACCCTTCCAGTAATCTATCCGCTCTCTGCTTACCTGCTGATTCATCGCTCCATGACTTTCTGCACGTTTCCTCCTGTAGCTCATCACCGATGATCAGCTCCCACTAACCCGCGTGGATAGAGGAGTGTCTATGCCTAATTTATTGGAACCTAAAGCAAGTATTGTTTTATATTTACTCTATTATCTGTTCAGATTCCTGAGTTCGTCATTATATTTCTTACAACATTCTTATCATCATTCTGCTTGCTATTAACTTCAGTCTTGTTGCTGCTACTTCAGAAGTCATTGCTTAGATTATCTGCTTTGTCACACAAGTAAATGTTTAGATATAAATAAATCTGTCCTTAAAAAGCATCTTCTACCTGTGTTTGTCCCTTCTAGGTGTATCCATACGAGCTGCTTAGAGTCTCAAATGGAGGCCGAGTGAAACTCCCCAAGGACGTGGACAGAACCAGACTCGAGGTAAAACAGCAAGATTATGATTAGATCCAAATGCAGAACGGCTGGAGGTTAGAAGTAGGTGTTTTTTTGCAATGCAGCTGCTGTTTCTTTGGCAGATTCACTGCAAAAACACAAAATCTTACCAAGTATTTTTTGGCTAGTTTTTATTGTAAATATCTTAGTACACTTGAAATAAGATAAAACTAGCTTCCAAGTAGCTTTTCAGCAGGAAATAGGAGCAAGTTTTAAGTCAATAACTTGGGTAAAATGTCACATTTTGGGACTGAATCACACGTCCAATATCAGTGTCTGACCTCAACAATGCTCTCCTTAATTATCAGCATTTAGATCGTTAAACAAACGCATTGTGTCTTTCTATAACACTAAAGCATAAGATAGATACTCATCAGTGTGACGTTTAACACGGGTATAATATATTTGCAGTTTTTCTTTAGTTTCATTCTCTCCTGCTTTGTTTGTCACAGCGCCACCTACCTCCAGATTCATTTTTTGAAATCTTCGGGATGAAAATCCAGGAATTTGACCAACTTCCTCTTTGGAAGCGTAACGACATGAAGAAGGCGGCGAATCTCTTCTAAATGTTTGTTATTTTTAGACTTTATTTCCTTTTCTTGGTGTTTGATGTTGATATTTGGCTTCACCTTATGTTTAGATTAATTGTCTATAAATAGTTAATAATTCAAAATTAAAGCCTCAGTTAGCAGCTGTAAAACAGCTGCAAGATCATTTTCATACTTTGATCTCAGAAACTGTTGACGTTGTGTTTATTATGACAGGTTTATTAACAGTTGAATGTTATTTATAATTTAATAAATAACTGATTTAGTGAAATTTAATTCATCCTGTTTCCAGAAATAGAAAACAGTGTTTCTATTTCTGGAATTTCTAGTTGTGATTGTTTAACTGATACATATTTTATAATTTTCCAAGTAAACATTTCTGTACATTCATGAGTGTTAGCTGTTAGCATATTAGCTTAGCATGTTTAGATTAATACTGGATGGTTTGTAGAGATCAACCTTTTAGTTTATGATAAAGAAAATGGGTAAAATTTATCCTTTCAGCCTTTTTATTATGTTTGTACTGCTTTTCTGTTTGTTATGGCCTTTGGAAAATGTACATAAAATCTATTATTTTTAATTATTTTAAGTCTCTTCAGTTATGTCTTTTATTTAATTTCAGAATTTATTGAAAAAAATCACAAAATTTCACATGTTAAGCAGAGAAATTATGCATGGATTACTAACAGAAATACTTTGAGTTGCATTAAAACATGAAAACTCTTTTTACTTGGACATACAGACATGGAGACAGATTTGAGATTGTAGGGAGGAATTGTGTGAATAAATCATCACTGAAATGTTTTAATTATAAGTAATATTGTTTGGAGATATTTTTCTTTTCATGTTTTACCACATATGCATCTTAATATTGTTGCTTCATCACCACTTCAAGCACCAGAAATAAAATCTTCCTTCTTACAAACTGTGTATTTATTGATTTTCAAATGTAAAGCACACATTTTTCTAACTTTGGACTTTAGTTTTACTTTGAAATCCACATATTTAAGCTGCTTTTAGCAGACACCTTCATTTAAGTTTTATGCATACCTTGAATATTTGCATCATTTTTAATTTCTTTATTCATTCACTACCTATCTTTTCATTAAAATGACACAAAAACACACATTAGTAAAAATAAATAATATCCATACAGTTATTTGAAATGTACAACCAACAGATGGCGCCTGCAGCCTAAAATAAAAAGCTCTTACTGTATTTCCTTATGACAAGATTTGCTTTCAGACAAAAAAGTCCTCTTTATGTATGTAAAACAATAAAAACAAACAAATAAATGCAATTTAAATGATATTGAATAATACATGTCAACTCTTTGAATATTTTAAAACGTTTTCTGTTCCTTACATTTTATCAAACTGGTTTAATAAAAATCCTAAAAGGGCAGATTCCAGAGTTTTAGATAAATATAAAAATAATACCTGCAATAAATATAATTATTGTTAAATTTAAAATCAGTAATAAAAATAATAATAATAATGACTATCATTATTATTTAATTAATTTAAAAGGTAAGTTCAGGTAATTTTGTTTAGCATATTTTCAGCAACAAGGAAATTCAAAGGGCTTTACATGCGTTAAAGGAAATGCAAACAAAATAATCCAAGTTAAATAATTCAAAAATTGCGTTAAAATACTTTTGATCGCATCAGTTTTCCATCGTTGGCTCTTTAAAGACCACCTGTGACGAAAACAAAATGACCACACAGTCGGATGCTTTTCATTGGACAGTCGAAGCGTGACCGGCATGTGATTGGTTGGGTTAAGTGCCACTCTGCGCTACGCTCCTCGTAGCCCCGCCCCCTTCTCCGTTTGGCCAAAACGAGGATTTTCAGAAAAACATCGACCGCAGATTGCGCAGCAGAGCAGAGCAGCCACTCCACGGGAATGGATCCAGCTGCGTGACAGCTCCGTGGATGGCGTGTTTGAAGTTGTTTTAGCGATGTTTGGCTATGAGGACAAACGTTAGAGGCATTGAGAAGATTGTTTCACGACGATGTCCCTCATTTAACGTCCAAAAAGGGCCGTAGAAGTGGACTCTCTCCGCTTCCCCCGTTTCTTCGCTTCGGCGCAGCCGTTACGGCCGATGGAGGCGGACCGGACCCTTTCAGCGAGCTGGAGGCCCGGAGCGTCACCTGTGAGGCGTCGTCACTTCGCTGCGAGACGCGTTTGAGAGACTAACAACCCGCACTGACTGCGTGTTCCCTCTAACGGCCGATTGTACAACTTTTCCAGGAGGGGGAGAAAAAGTTAGCAGCTCGACGTTAGCTGCACGAGCCCGACCCCCGCGCGCACGATGTCTGATTTGACTTAACTGAGCGGTTACTGACCGCGTCACATCACGCAGGACAGGTGAACCCACGCGCGGTTCCCCCTGTTGATGGACTTCACGCATTCTTCTTCTGTGGAGTCAGTTTTTACCTGAGTTTCCCTGCCTGCCTTGGAGGACTGGATCCTCTAACTGGACTGGTTGTTTTATTTTTTCCTCTTAAAAACTTTCTTCTCTGCCGACCATCATGTCACTGAAGGAAAACGTCTGTCGGAAATTTCAAGCCAACATTTTCAACAAAAGTAAATGTCAAAACTGCTTCAAACCCAGAGAGTCACATCTGCTGAACGATGAGGACTTAAATCAGGTATTATTTAAATGTCAATTAATCTAATATTAATGACGTTTTATGACTGTTTATCATAGACTACTGAGTGCAAAGGTGAGGCTAATTGGAGATAATTAGTTTATAGCCGAAGGGAATGTGTTTAATGACCTTCATTCATAAACGGTTGAATCAGAATACAACACTAAGCCGGCCTGAGGCATAAGCAAACATTTCTGTAAAATTTCCTAACATTTTTTGAATAGCAAATTAAAGAATTTCTGGTTAAGTATTGAAAGAATTGATATTTGTATTAGTTGTAGTAAAAGTGACTTCTGTCATTTTATCTTAAAATAGATTTATAGAACTGATAGTTGAGATGCTAGTTAGCAATTCATGTTCATTTGGTGAAATAAAGTGAACCACTGGTACTTGCGGATACTTGAGAGCCATAAAAAAGAGAATTGCTCATAACTGATTATTTTTAGTAATTCAAACACCAAATTTACCTTAATATGAACCAATAAAGTGCAGCAGTGTTGGTTATGGAGTACCACAAGGTTCCTTGCTTAGACTACTTCTTTCTTCTATAAATTTTCTCTTGAGTGAAGTATTACTCAGCAGATGATTGGTGATAACCCCCTCCCCCCCCAATTAATCACATTGATAGCTGGAACACTAGTTAGCAATTAACACATAAATGTAAATGATTAAGCTGGCACAATTTATTATTTATGTTGTTGTGGTGAATGCAGTGGACCCTGGTATTCACGAATACTTGAGACCGCCTCAAAAAAAGTTTATAACTGCCTATTTTAGTAATTCAAGCACCAAATATATCTTAATATACATTGATACAGACAGAGGAAACAAATAAGCATCTACAGTCTTCCTTATATCCGCTTTTGGTGTTACAGCTAAATAGCACTAAGGAAAATAAATGGCTGCCATCCAATAGTGTGTCAACTGGAACTTTCCTTACGCCTAAGTATTTCAGCAGGAATTTCTTGGGAATATTTTAGATATAATCTATAAAAAATCTGTGAATTTTTACAGAGCAAACTGTAGATACTGAGTAGGTGGGGTTTCACTAAAAAATAGTTGTTCAAAGTGGAAAAAAAATCTTTGAATGCAGGTCATAATAGATGATTGTATTATATTGGTGCATATTTATCTGTCAGATTCCAGTTTGTTTATGTTGCTGATAGTAATTTTCTGTGTACACCATTGTTGTTTATGGAGTCCCACAAGGTTAGACCACTTGTTTTTTCTATAAACTTTCACTTGATTAAAGTATTACTCAGCGGATGATTGGTGATAAATTGATCCAGTTCTTCCCAAATACCCATGCGTGATGTATAATAATCCTTTCTCCTTATTGTTTATTATCTACATCCAAATAAACTATGAGGATGGGATTCCACAGAGTTAAACTCAGGTTAATTTTATTGTGTAACTGGAGCAGAAAGTTGAGTAAAACAAAAGCGCAGAACAGATCAGAGCATGTTGAACATCTGATATGTTTAGTCATCAGTTTAGACAAGATGTTTATAAAGTTGATACATTGGTGACTAACAGAGACTCATCATCAGTTTCCAGGTGTTTGGCTCGGCTAACCTGGATGGAAAAAAGAAAAGAAAATCTCTGTAAAATAGAAAGTTTTTTGTTCAACTCAATTACCAGAATATATGTAGTTTCTTTTTATGAATGAAATATTTAACCTCTGACTCCAAACATGGTCAATTTTAGTTGTAATTCAGTGTTTTAGCTTTTATGCCAACTGGCAAATATTTTGCATTATAAAGTATTTTTTTATTGTCATTCCTGCCACAATAAGCAATAAGTCAATTAATTGCATGATAGTTAGCGACTAGTTTTGAAAAATAAGTTTTCTGCCCATATTTTTAGGACAATCTTTTATTTTAGTTTTATTTCTGTTCTCGATTAGAACAGATTAAGTTGCTCCGTTTAACTGCTGAAGGGGAACAAATGACCTACATTGATCTCAGTTTTGTCTCTGTTCTGTCAGGTCATGTGAGGAGAAATGTTTTCTTGCGCTCAGTTCAGATTCCTGCCATTTTGTTGATTTTATTATTGAAACATGAGGTTTTTTCTATCATTATGGGTCAAATTCCTGGCCGTCAAAAGTTAAGATTACGACAAATTTTGTTTGGAATCGTTCAGAAGAGGAATGTGTTTGTAATCAAAGTGAAAGAGGATTATACTCAGCTTTTTACAAGCTAAGCTGTAATCACGACCGCAAATTGGAAGATGCCATGTAATAAACCTCATCTGGATTACGTAAGGGAGGATAGTTAAGCTCTGTAGGTATCTGGATAATTTTAGCATAAACTTTAATTGCTCTTTTGTGCACAAAGCAATGAGGAAGTTAGTTCATGATTTTTTTTTTATTTTCTTTTTGGCTCCACAAAAAGCGCTGATTACTACTGCTGTGATCCCAGTTTCACTCCAAAAACACCAAATTCTACCAAGTATTTTAGCTCTAGTTTCTAGTGCGATTGTCTTAGTACTCCTGAAATATGATAAACTAACTGACAAATAACTTTTCCTCAGGATATAAGAGCTTGTTTTAAGTAAATAAAAGTTCCAGTTTCACTTCCATATTATTTCAATTATAACATGGGAAAAATGTCTTGTCATAATTGGAATAATCTGCCAGTGGAATTAGAACTTGGTTGCTAGGTTACGGACTGGGCTTGGCTGGGGTTGCTAGGTAACGGCGCCAGTGGAACTAGAACTATTTCACCAATATTAAGGAATTATTTACTTAAAACAAGCTCCTATATCTTTCTGAAAGTTACTTGTAAGTTAGTTTTGTTTTATTTTAAGTGTATTAAAATATTTGCACTAGAAACTAGACCAAAAATACTTAGTAAGATTTTGTGTTTTTGCAGTGAATCTACAATTACAGAAACTATCCAAGGACCTGCAGCAAAAAAAAAAAAAAATCTTACAAGGTATTTATGGTCTGGTTTCTAGTGCAATAGAAATAAGGCAAGACTAACTTAAAAGTAGCTTTTCAGCAAGATATCCAAACTTGTTTTAAGTCGTCAATTCCTTAATATTGATGAAAAAGTTCTTGTTCCACTGTCAGATTATTTAGCTTAACAACACATTTTACCCATCTGCTAAGCAGAAAGATCTGCCAATGGAACCAGTATTTTTCATCAATATTAAGATTGTTTACTTAAAATTAGCTCCTATTTCTTGCTGAAAAGTTACTTATCTGTTACTTTTGTCTAATTTCAAGTGTACCAAGATATTTGCTCTAGAAGCCAGACCAAAAGTACTTGGTAAGACATTTTGTTTTTGCAGTGCTTGCTTGTGTCAGTTCTCCCATAGATTTCTGCTGCTTTTCTCTCCAGCTTGTGATCTGCAGTTTTTTTTGTTTTTTTTCACTTCTCGTTTCCTCCAGCCGCCCACCCGCCTGCCGGGCCGCCCACCGACATGATCACAGGGAAAAATCACGCGTTTGGCTCTTGTTATTTATTTTTTTCTTTGTGAGGCAGCATGGTGCTCTGGAAGGAAGCCAGCTCAACTCCAGGCATTTAGTGACTAATGCTAGAAAATGAAACGCGTGGTAAAATGTTCTGGAACAAGGTCAGAGTGCCTCCAAAGCTTTCCCATGCTTTCAACCTTTTCACCATTTCTAACATTTAGGCCTTTCACGATTACAGGCAAACAATAATATTGTTGTTTTAGACGATTTCCAACTAATATGTCGATAATCCAATAATATTGCAAAAACGTACATTGTGTAAAGAACACTTGAACACTTAGCACTGAATATTTTAAATATTTAGAATAAAACCCAATAACCAAAAACAACAAGTAAAAAACTCACACAACCAAAAGCACAAATAAAATGCATTATGAAGTTTCTGTAAACAAAAATGTCCTTCAAAAAATATTAATCATCAGAATGGAAATTATCGAGCTCATTTGAATTTATCACAAATGTTTACTCATTGCAAATACACTCTAAAATGTCTTTAATTAGGAATTTATGCAAGGGACTTGCATAAATTAATATATATTTCTGAAAGGTAGTAATTGACCAGAATAAAGTTGAGATGAAGAAGCAATTTTATGAGGAAAAGAAAGAAAATCTTAAAATGAGGAATGTTGAGAATCTTGTGAAGTTAAACTTTGGTCCAAGTTTTACAGATAAGAAATAATTTAATCTTTTAACTCATTAACGTCAAATTATTACTATTAGCACAACTTTGAAAGGATCGTGCAAATAATTGATTTTATTTTGAAGAAAATTACACAAACTGAGCTGGCCATGTCAGATCTTTGCAAAAATCTCTTTAAAACAACATTTTTCTTTTTAATCTTAATAATTTGTTTTCTGGTAAAATCACATTTTTATTTTGCTGATATTGTGAATCTATTCTAGTAAGTAAGTGAATTCTTGGAGTTTGACCTTGATACTCCGTCATACAACATTCCTCATTCGAAGGAATGACTGAAATAAAAACCTCTTTTTGAAAATACGAGTATTATCTGTTTGTAATTTTATTTTTATTTTGGATATTTAACATATTTTTTAATTAAAATGGTAAATATTCTATAAAAATTGACGTTTTTTGATATTTGAGTGTATATACTTGCATCAATATGCCATTGTTATTATATTAGTTTAAAGTTGTTTCAAAATGACAATATGATCAATAATTTCTGGGGTAATTACCTTCCAGTAAAATTTGTTAATGTTACAGGCCTAAAACCTGCCAGTTCAGAATCTCTTGTTTTTAATTTTTTGCTTCCATATCCCACCAGGCCAAACCCATATATGGAGGATGGTTGCTTCTGGCGCCAGAGGGAACAAACTTTGACAACCCCTTACACCGATCTAGAGTAAGTTTTTCTGGTTCACTTCACACCCATAATAGCTGAGTTTCAACAAATCACAGCAAAATGAGGAAAATGGAAAACTGTTGCATCTTTTCTGTTCTTTGTGCAGCTACAATCAGTGGTTCTGTTCATTGGAGTGTGACAGGTTCCAGTTAACAATCTGCAAAAACACAAAATCTTCTCGAGTATTTCTGGTCTAGTTTTTATTGTAAATATCTCATTTTACTTGAAATAAGATAAAACTGGCTTACGAGTAACTTTCAACAAGATATAGGAGTCAGATTCTTGTCAGTAATTCCTTAATATTGATGAAAATTTTTTAGTTCCACTTACAGATTATTTCAATTAAAAAATGGGAATAAAATGTCTTATTAGTGAAATAAAAAATAAGTGGAACTAGTACTTTTTAATCAATATTATTATTATTATAATTTTTTACTTAAAACATGCTCATATGTTGTGGTGAAAAGTTACTTTTAAGTTAGTTTTGTCTTATTTTATGTGTGCTAAAGTATTTGCATCAGAAACTAAACCAAAAATACTTGGTAAGATTTAGTGTTTTTGCAGTGAATCTGCAGAATCTACCAAAGGACAGCAGCTACACTGCAAAAACACAAAATCCTACCAAATATTTTTGGTCTAGTTTCTAATGTTAATATCTTAGTTCACTTGAAATAAGACAAAGTAACTTACAAGTAACTTTTGTTTTAAGTCAATAATTCTTTAATATTGATAATCTTAAAACACGTGAAAATATCTGATAAGTGAAATAATCTTCAAGTGGAACTAGTACTTGTTTATGAATATTAAGGGATTATTGACTCAATATCTTGCAGAAAAGTTACTTGTAAGTTAGTTTTGTCTTATTACAAATTTATTAATATATTTGCATTAGAAACTAGACCAAAAATACTGTGTAATATTTTGTGTTTTTACAGTGTTCCTGTGGGAGTTTGGCACTCTATCACAGACATCCTTGTTGTGAGGCAATAATGAGTCGAATATTTACATAATTTTGGGATTCCCACCTCCCTATCATCATGTTAATGGGAGCTTAACTTGATCAGCTCTCAGATTATGCTGCGGGTTCATCCCAAAGGGAGGGGAGGGCAGCCTGTGGGGGAGAACCGAGTTCCCACAGCCGTGCTGATGGTTTCCATGTGTGTTTTGGGAAAAGCGCCCCTTGATCTCCTGTCATCAGTCTGCTGCTGCCACTTTGACATCATCCCTGATACGTTCTGCCTCTCCTTGCAGCCCTGTTCTTACTGCTGGGCTGTAATTGGCTGCTTCTACGTAGCGCTGATGTAAGCAGTCGGCTAATAACAGAGTAAAATGGCTGACGCGTTCAGTGACTAATATTTAGGAGCGTTTCAGCATAGCAGCTTATTAGTCTGTGGTCGTATCGTGATCCTGAGCTTGAATATTTTAGATGACTCTGATCTTGAAATGATAACATTTGGTGTTTAGCATCGTAGCTAGTAGCACTGCTGTCTTGCAGAAAGAAGGTCACGAGTTCGAATCCCAGCCTTAGGTCTTCCTGCTTCCAAAGACACGACTGTTACGTTATTCTGTCAATCTAAATTGCTGTTATTTATGTGTTTCTGTGTTGGGTATGGAGGACCAAAACTGACAAAATTAAAAATGGAAGTGGAAATATATAAATAGCTCAACAGTTGGGCTGCTGCCATAAGCAATAAATTAATCTCATGAAAACTAAAACCAGCTCAGTAATTTCCTTCTGATTTAACGTTTTTCTCTTTTTTACTCTCTTTCTCAAGTCTAGTCAAAGTTTACTGATATAGCACATTTATAACAACCTCAGCTGATCAGAGTGTTTCACAACAATTGCAACAACTCAGGTAGATAAATAATAAAACAAAAAATAAAATGAAGTTTGGTAAAAATGATTATAAAATTAGCAGAAAATACCAAAAATGAAAACATGAATAAAAAACAAGACGTACTGAATTTCAGCTGCAGCTATTCCACAAAAACTCAAATCAAAAACTCAAATCAGTAAAGTACTAATATCCCCACCAATCTTCAGTCTGGTGTTTTGGTCTCAACCAACCCTTATTTTGAAGGACAATTTTGTTTCCGGAGACTTCATAATTAATTTTATTTGCTGTTTCTGTTGTTTGTTTTTGTTATTAGTGTTAAAAGTTAGTTGGAATTGAAAGTTTATTGATCTTTAAGAATGTGTTCTTGCATTATTGTGCCACTATTATCATTATATTGATTGAAAATGGTCTCCAAATAACAATATTATTGTGTATCGCAATAACTTCTGGGACAATTTATCATCCAGCAAAATTTATTGTGACAGGTCTAGTCAATAAATAATTACACACTTAAAATTCACAAATTAATTTAAAACGTAGGACTTTAACTTATGTTTTATTTAATTTTATATACAAGTGGATATTTATGCAAATTTTTGTGCAAGTTTTGCATAAAGTAAAAAACTTCATTCAGTGACTGAGGTCTACACTGAAGAGTGTTGTCCTAGTTCTTAGTGTTTTTCATCAGCAGATTTCTCACTACTTTTCTGATTTCTGCTAAACTCAACTCAAAGAATATTAAATAATTTCCTTATTGGCTCCTTTAGACTGGAAAAGTGGAAGTTTTCAGTTTTTGTAGGTTTCATTTACAAGAAAAAAATCTGACTTTTCATTACTTTTTCACCCAATCGAAGCCGGCCGGTCGAGTAAAAACTGATTGGTGCATCACTGAACCTGGTCGACCCACAGACATTACTGGAGATGTTCTGTGTTTGAATGGAAGAAAATAAATGTTAAACTGGATGATCTGGAGCAGATGATGCTTGTTGATGAAATGTTCAGCTTGATTGAAAGCCTTGTTTCGCTCCATGTTTAGAAAGCGTGCCAACAAACTCTTCAATGACAAAGATCATTAATTAATCATTATTTATAAGCTGAGAAACAAAAGATCAAATGGAAAACAGTCCCAAGCTTAAAAACAACTTAAACTTGTTAAATTAAATTTTAAAAATACTTTATTAACCCCGGAGGGAAGTTAAATCATATTACACAACTTTCTTCAAACAGTTGTATTTGTTTCCTGACAGAAATGGCAGAGAAGATTCTTCATCCTTTACGAGCATGGGTTACTTCGCTACGCTTTGGACGAAATGGTGAGTCAAAACTTTTTTTCAGTCTGGTTTTACTGGCTGGAGCTAATATTTAAAACATGACTGGCCTCGGCTGTCGGCAGGAGGAATGCTTCGGCGTCCCAACAACAAGCAAAGCAAACAAAGAACAATATCTTCCTGGCTTTAACAGGAAGCTAACTAGCAGAGCGTCAGAAGGAATGAAGTGACACCACATGGTGTTCATACTAGAAGCAGTCATGTGCTGGCCAGATTGTTTGTTCTGTGGTTAACACACTCTGCACACACATTGTGAAAGAACCCTGCGCTGACTACCTATTTGGAGAGAAAACGTTCCTCTCTGCATATAAAAAAGCTCCTTATCTTTGAACGTTTTGTGCTATTTTGAAGCCTGTAAAATAAGCGTTGGTTGTGGGTTTCATGTGTAACGTTTCCATTATAATGGGAACTGTTAGTTCTGTGCTTTGCAGAGTATTGATTGACCTAAACTGGTGCTCAGCTTGTTTTTCCTCAGCGTGGAATGGACTTTAAAATCAGGTTAAAGCAGCTGCATAAAAACGGTTTCCTGGTGAAATAAAAGCTCAGTTTCTATTTTTATTACTCGCTTGGTTTTTATATTATCCTTAAATTGATGAAGTAGCCTGTAAAGTATCCTATTAATACTGCAGTGGTCTTAGTGTTTTCATCATCTTGGGGGCATAAAGTTGTTTTTGTGTGACGAAGGTTGATGATGAGAGGAAAAAGGGAGATGTCAGTCTTCATCCTTTCATCTGCTTTCTGAATAGAACGTGAAACGGAGAGGAGGAAATATCAAGTGGCTCTAAAAATAGAGCTTTGGTTCTTACATGAGATGCTGTAGAATAATTGGTTTATTTTAAAGACACAGCTTCCTAAACCTGTATGAAACTATGAATCAGTTATCATTAAGATTTCAACTAACAATTATTTGAGTAATAAATTATTCTGAAGATTAATCGGTTAATCAGACGCACATTTTTTTATTTAACCACTTAAGCCTTTTTATACAATATTTAAAATACATTAAAAGATGTAAATAAAATTTCACATAGAATAAAAATGTCATTGCCTAAAATGCAACAGCGAAGCATTCCTTTGGTGAGTAATTGATCATTTGTTTGATACTTTGATACTTCTAACAACATGTGAAAAGCTTATTTTTTTTATGCTGAAGCAAACGGTGGTTAGGGAATTTTTTTTACAGAGTTTGAGCCAAAATAAACAATTGATTAAATCTTAAATGAGTTTAGGGCTGAATGATTAATGTGGTTAATCATGGCTAATCGATTATTCAAATAATCATCAACTAATTTAGTGTGTTCTTTCAGCCATTAGTCTTTTTTTAGTCTCCAGTCGATGATCAGTTGATTACTAAATTAATTGATTAATCATGACTAAGCATGATTAATCGTTTCAGCCCTAAGCTAACTTAGGAATCATGAATTGGAATATAAAGACTAAAAAAGGTAATTTGCTGACAGAACAACATACTTAAATCAGTAAATGATCCAAATCTGTAGGAGAAGTATATATATTTTACATTTAAGATAAAAAAGAAAAACCTTAAGCATGCTACATACCTAAATAACCTGTGAAATCTGTCGGGCTCCTGAGTTCAGCTCTTCAGTCGCAGGAGTCTCTATAGAAACCATCTCACATTTATATCCCCTACAACCTCTACAACTTTATAGCTAGCACGCGCCACATTGTTTTCAACATTATTAAATAATGAACTAGTTTAAGAAGATTACGAAGAAATAAAACTAAACAGTAATGTTTAGGAGGAGATAACAAAATGGCAACTTTCTGTCATTACAGAAAACTTCAGACTGAACGACTGGACATAGTGACCGCTGCACGGTGCATTTAAATGCTGAGCAGCTCAGTTAGCTTAGCAGATGGTTAACTTCTCACGCATGAGAAGTTAGTTAGATCAAATTCTGCAAAATAAAAGCACCTTTTAATCTGTAATTGGATTCCCAGATGATGTTAGAAGCTTTTTTTTTAGCTGCAGATGCTTTCACTGAAGGAAATGAATGCTGTTAGTTAAGAAAATGTTTATTTTCACATCTAAACAGTAACTGAATTGATTATTAGCATTTTCTTATGTTTAAAATAGAAAATCTGGAGAATATGCAAATTTTTTTAATCCAATTTATCGTTAGAATAATCGATTAATAAATTAGTCGCTATTCAAACCTTTTGGCTGTTGCTTTTTCTGCCAATATTCCCAGATTGAGCTGTATTATGTAACAGGATGAGGGAGGGGAATTCACTGGAATAAAATAATCTGGAGGTCAGAGTTGATGATTTGGGGTTTCCCACCTACAGTGAGCCTTGCTTCATGCTGAAACCAGCTAGCTCCTTAATAGGAAAACTAAAAATGGAGAATTGATATATAAATGTTATGCAGTCACTCTGCATCCCTCGCCAGTTTAAGCCTGAGTTTCTCTCTAAAGCAGCCCGACACAACCATGTCGGGTCCATGTTGCCAAGGCAGCAGGCTTTGTCTCTTTGTTCGGCAGCAGTTGACCATGGTATGTGTAACGCGGGGCGGATTGTGAAGAGCTCCAGCAGTCTCTGTCCTGACTGTAGCAATGCAAGACAAAACACAGAGAAAAACACAAATGTGTGGGCTACGGTTTCCTGTGGACTCCATTTATTTGGTGAGAAGTTCTCTCCACCGTCATTGTTGAGACAAAAATCAGACGTGGCATCAAAACAAATGTGCAACCCAGGACTATACAGTCACAGTTTAGTCTAAATTGTGTATATGTTTCAGAGATATCCTGTCAGAGGAGGCCATGTCAGCAACAGGTGTCAGAAATGATTAAATATGTTTGTTATACAGGGAAATATCTTATTAACCGTCATGCAGAGAACAGGTTGAGGAGAAGAACTGTTCAAATTCTAGACATTATTCTAAAGACATTAACATGTTTCTGGAAAATAAAGTTAGTTTCTTGATAAAGCTGCACAGTTAACTTCAAAAACACAAAATCTTGCAAAACACAAAAATATGCCAATGGAACTAGAACTTTTCATCAACATTAAGGAATTGTTGACTCTAAACAAACTCATATTTCTTGCTGAAAAGTTATTTGTAAGTTAGTTTTGTCATATATAAAGTGGACTAAGATATTTGCACTAGAAACTGGGTGAAAAATACTTGGCAGCATTTTTTGTTTTGCAGTGTATCAGATTTCAGTCATCATTGATGTGTCAGTATCTGCAGTTAGGCCAGTTACAATAAGCAGTAAGTCAATTAATCCAGGCAATATCAGTATCGAGCGATATTATTCAATCTTTAACATATCGATATCGACCAGATAACTGAAACTTATATTAACAGTCTATATTTATTTCCATCTTGTTGCCGTCTGTTTTTATTTTTTGCCAAATGTGCCAAAACAGCAATATTTATAATGGATTAATATCCAGTATTTTCGTATCGGGGCATCCCAAGATAGGTCACATGTTCTTGTGAGCCAACTTTGCAGTCGGGTGGCCACAACACAATCAGCCCAGGGGCCACAAATACACTTTGGACAGCCCTGCTCTAACTCTACATTTCCTTTTATTTGTAGAAAAACTTGTTTGGGACATTTTCTGCAAACAGACTCCATTTTGTTTACTTAATCTGCTCAGAACAAAGAAGAAGAAGTAGTATACCTTCCAAATAAAACCAGGCTACCTATTGAGTTGCGCTACACAAAAGGCTTATTGAGGCTCTCCTCCGTCGCATTTGCCTTTAGACTGCATTGACTGCACTTCATGGCCTGCATCGGAGCCGCAGATCTTTCTGATTCACAGAGGACATGATGTTCTCATGACATTTCAGCTGCGACCGTCTCATTCTCATTTAATCTAAGGTCAATTAATTTCCTGTGTTTACTGGAATTTAAATATCAGAATTCTTCAGACAAACTTCCTTCGGGTTCCCACATTCTTTTCACTTGAGACACGCAATCCTGTTGGCTTCCTGCTGAATCTCCCTGACAGGAGCATATTCAGCCTCAGCCTGTTTGCCCTGTGACTCGTAAGACCCTTTGACATGCTGGAACATGTGTAAATACTCCCTCTCTACCCTAAAAATGTACTCAAGTAAGAGGAAAACTACTTCAACATGTTTTTACTCAAATAAAAGTAAAAAGTAGCCGTCCAAGAAATTACTTAAGAGTGAAAAAGTATTTGGTAAAAAGTCTACTCGGGTACTGAGCAGTAATCCAATGTTTAGCTATTTTTATTAATTATTATTTTCATCAACATAAAATGATTTTGCACATTAGCTATATTAAAAGAAATTCCTTTAGTTTTCCAATTGTTTTGAACTTGACTGAGCATATTTATTCCCAGTTATAAGAACGGGATTTGGGTCACTTTCTTTCAAAATGTTTGCTGTATTTATCCAAGTTTAATAAATTAAATAAAAGCTGATTTGAGCGCAGCAGTAAAAAGTCTGTGGATAGACCTGGGCTTGATTATTATCAATACTTTGTCTTTCTTAACATTCTCCATCGAAACAAATTTGTTTCATTTTTGAACTGCATTTGTTGGCCACAAACCAATAGTCCAAGGGCCAAACATTGCCCCCGGGCCGCATGTTGGACACCCCTGGTTTAGAGCTGCTCCTCCAAGCTTCCCACCTGCTGACCCAGTGTGTTCACATTCCAGTTCAGACACCAGTTTGCCATTACAGGAGGATCTGCGCAGTAAAAGCTCCCTTGGAAAAATGTCAGCCCCGTTCTGTTTTTGGAGCTTCGACCCGATTCGACCCGTTTCTGATGTCATCTTATCTGTGCTTTTCAGTTTTTGCTTCTGTTTCAGTGGCCGTGCTATCCCGGATGTGGCAGAGATAAAGTTCCTTATCTCCTGCTCTCTGTTTGGATGTGTTTGTTATGTTAGTCAGATACTGCAGCTCTGTGGCTCAGATTGGACCGGGTTCTGACCGGAGTCAGGGGTGGACACAGTTGAACTTTTTATGTTTTTATGCTCATATGAATGTCCGAACCAGAATTTACTTCTACAATCTGCTCACAGTCTGAGATAAAATGTGGACAGATACATACATAAACTTCTCTTCGCTTCCTGTTTCCTATTGGTTGGAAGTTTGTTCTGGAAAAATCTGCAGTATGTAACTTTTAAAAAGAATGTTTTGTATATATTTGTTAAACTGTCACCATGTACAGATATATAGTCTCCGAAAGTCAATCTCCTCCACCTCCTTCCTGTGCTACTGTTGCCGTTAGAAGAAACACACCAATCAGAGCCAGGATTAGGGTCGTAGGGCTGTCAATCAACCTCGGGAATGAGCTGCTAAATGTGCTAATAGCAGAAAAACAACTTGCAGTTACAGGAAATATGTTTATCCACTGTCATGGGTGGCTATGCTAACTAGCCATAGCATTCACAACAGGCTCTGTTGCATGATTGACAGCATTAAGACCTGCCTTCAAGCTCTGATTGGTTGTTTCTAGTTAGCGTTGGGAGAAGGCAGAGGAGCTTTTTCTCTTTCTTTACTTTTTATTTTTTACAGATTATCTGTCTCGTAACATAAACACAACATGGTGACAGTTTCGACAAATATTTAAAAACTACGTGTTTTTCATAAACGTTGCTTATTTTAATGCGGGGGTGTTCAAACCCTTCAAAATTGAGAAGTAAAATCAAGCAAATAAAGTTTTCTTATATTTTTTTTATTTATTTTTTGTAAGAAAAAGGGATGTTGCACATTTGTTGTATTAGGCATCTAGTTTTCAAATTATTTTCAGTTTGATTGAAGAAATTTATTCTTAGTTATAAGAACAAGATTTGTCATTTTCTGTGCATCCTTAAAAAGTCTTAAATTCGTGTTTATAAAATTAAAGCCTTAAAATGTCTTAAAGTTGTTTAAAAATGTAATCAAAGGTCTTCATTTTTGTTGTGGTGAGATTATATTTAAAATTGTATATCCTATGTAGTTTTTCTATAAGATGCTCAGACATCATTCCAAGCCGTGACATTAGCTTGTTGAAGCTACCACTAACTAGCGGCTAATACGCTAAGGGCTAGCTAGTTTTTATCGGCAGTTTGCTGGACGTTCATCTTTACCACTGACTGATTTCTGTTGCTGCAAAGCTTGGCACTAATTCTATTTTCTTTTGTACATTTCTGAGGTGACAGTCTTAAATTTCATTACAATGGTCTTAAAGAGCCTTAAAATTAAGATGCTTAAAGCTGGTTTGAGTGCAGCAAAGTCAGTTTTTCAGTAAAAGTCTCTGAATAAACACAGTCCTACTTGCTATTAAATCTTGGTTGTAAAACGAGAAACAATTTTTGTAATACTCAACATTTTCCATCATGTCAATAAATTTACCCTGATTAAAAATATAAAGTTTAATAAGCAAATTTTATTTAATTTGGTAACTACAGTTGGGGACCAAAAAAATTAAAAATTGTCTGAGAGCCACAAACGAGTCTTAAAATTTTGTCTTTTGTTAAGTTCAAATGATAAACAAACATTTCACTGCTGTGCAGAAAAACAAAAGAAAGTGGCGGTCTCTCCACTTGAATGGATGAGCAGAAAACTTCTCTGGAGATGCTTTCTAATTAAACAACGGAAAATTTAGTCTGACTCACCAAAACGTCAACTACACAAATCCTGCTCCCCAAACTATCTAATAATGAACAATAAGAGCATAAACTGATCATGATTAAAGCTTTTTAGTCTGGAAACTCTTCCTATCGTCTCGTGCAGTGAAACACCGAGATGCTGCGTCTCTAAATGAAGGAAAATAATCCTGAATTTTTCTGATGCTCTTCTGTTTCCTATCCTTTTATCTCTGCTTTCCATTCCGGATCTGCGTTGGATGGAGCGGCCATGGCTGTTGTGTAATTTATTTTCCCTAAACCCTCCCTGGTCCATAAAGCCAAACGGGGCCTGACGGACCGGACCGGACCAAACCGCTTGTTCTAAACGCTGACACAAGGTCTCATTTAAAGCATCAGGCTGCAGGCAAACAGCAATAACACAGCAGGGAACCGAGAAATGGCTGCAACCTTTACGGGGTCACAGAGAAGATTCTTTATTTGTAAAAGTTTTAAACATTTTCGAAGCATCAAACTACTGCAGGGATGTGAAACCTTTAGAAGTGAAAGAAACATTTTGTTCTCTGTCCAAATAAATAAAACTTCTTTAGAGCTGCAAATGTTACATAACCTTTTGAAAAAAGACTGCTTGTAATTTTGATAAATATCTACAAAATTTGTTTAAAGAACATCATTTTAAATCTTTTTTAGGTTTTAAAATAAAACTTTACATCTTTGCAGGCAAATGGAGAGATACATTTTTTCTATGGGATGTTATTTGTTGAAAAATGGTTTATTTTATTCCCTGTTGAGTTTATTTACATACATAATGTCTGTACAGTTTGACCTCTTGAAATTGACGTTTAGATTTTTGTTGGGGTTGAAAATGTTGTCTTATTAAGCTGATTACTGATTTCCAACCCAATGGCAAAAAGTCAACATTTAAATTTTTTTTTTTTTAAATATTCTATAGAATAAATTGCATTTGTTATTATATTTGTATTTAAAAGCTGCTGTAGCCTGAAGCTGCTGGACCAAACTGACCACTTCTCCTCACTTTCTTCTTCTACTTCTCTCCAATTTGCATCATTTGCTGTCATTTCAACTGTTTGTCTCTGTTTTTCCTCTCAGTAGAGAGGAAGGTAGTTGGTGTTTGTAAACTGGTTCATCATATCTGTCATAAATCTTGCAAACGGCATCAAAGTCCTGCTCAGTTTAGTGGTTTCAGCCTTTATGCAGAAAGACTTTAAGCTTCAACACCTCTGAGGACGAGGTGGATTCATCCCGTCTCGCTGCACGAGTTTTTATTCTAGGCGGGGTGATAATCCAGACTGATATGTCCAGGATTATCCAGATGAAATTCACTGTTTGTGGACCTGGTTTCTGCCTGGAGGATTAAATACAAAGCCAAAGACAGACAGAAAGGAAGACGGACAGAAAGCTCCAACATGAGCTGGAAGTCTGAATAATTTAGAATTATGGCTGAAACAATTAATCAACTTAATCGCGATTAATAGATTGTTGAAATAATCGTCAACTAATTTAATAACCGATTAATGGTTAAAAAATATAAATTTGCTGAAAAACAAACACACTTAGAGCAACAATTAACCCCAAACTGTTAAAGAAATGGAAACATTTTGCATTAAAGTTTTAGCTTCACCTGGTTCAAATTATGCAAGAAAAAAACTCCTATTAAGCAACTTTTACTGTCCAGTTATGAGTCAACAGATTAGTAGACTAAAAAAAAAATGTTAGCTGCAGATGGATCCTTTGATCGTTCACTAAAGAAATGCTGTTATTACATTTCAGACATTTTTTGGTTCTCAAGTAAAAGTGAATAGATTTTTTTGCTTATTTGAATGTTTTAATGTATTTCTAATATTGTGTAAATAAGTCTTAAGTAGCTAAATGAAAAATCTGCAGAATGTAATTTTTTTTTTTTTAATCAAATTAAGCTTTAGAACAATCCATTACTTGATCAATCATTAGTTACAGTCCTGTTTAGAATAGGTTGTATTTTTACAGTTTTATCTCCTGTTAGTTTGGTCAAAGTGTTACAGGAAATGTTTTAAAGGCCCTTTTTAAAATCATGATGTAAATTTTCAACATTTTAGACACAAATAAAAGTATTGAGACTATTTGAACCTGGATCTTTGAAGAGAAAGGTCTGTTTGTTTAGCGTTTGAATTTCAAAATCAACAATCTTTCTTCAGCTTGAGGCACTCCTTTTCCATACAGTGAGACCACCCATTGCTAATATTTGTTCTGCCAATTAAAACCAGTTTTCTGTACATGCAGGATCAGAAGAGGAGGAGACGTTCTTCGTCTAAAACTTCTAAATAATCTAGGTGTGCTTGGCGTTTGTAGCTAAAACCTCCTGAATATCAGAGCTGAGGCGCTGCGTATCCCAGCAGATAACGAAACTCGTCTTGATCAGCAAAATTTAAACACGAGTCAAGAAGGCTTTCAGTCAAACATGCTTTAATCTTCTTACCGGGTCTCTGACCAAACGGCTGCCAGAGTTCACAAAAAGGACGTTGTTGTTTTTTCTTAATAGTACATCTAAATCCTGGTACGTTGTTTACGTTGCAGCAGGTCAAACTTTTTGGAATGGGAGCCAGAAACGTCGAGCTGAAAGAACAAACTCTTTAGTATTTCTGTTTCATAATTTCATTTTTACCTTTAGTTGTCACCTTTCTCTAGGCAGTTGAACAGTAAATTATTGTAGACTTAAAACATAAAAAATGTTTTGCAGGTTTGCCAGATAAAAAAAAATAACAGCAAACCGATTCCTTATTTTCTGAGGTTGGTCATATTTTTCTCAATTTTTTTCCTTTTTGTCAACAAGAACAACATATGGCTCACTCTTGCGTTATTTTGGCATGCTCAAGTCTGAATTTTAGTAAAATGATTTTTACAAATACATTAAATCAAATAAAAAGTGCCTTATATTTTCCCTTTTTAAGATCTTAAATAGTCTTTTTTGACAGGCTGCACCCTAACATTGTTTTTAAATCTGTATCCACTGCCTGAACTTTTCCAATTCTTGCATAAATGAAGAGCAAAGTTGTTCCAAAAACTTAAGTCTTGCTGGTTTTCTTAATTTATTCACTCATTTGGTTTGTTTAGGAGTGTCACTTTTGTAAGAAAACATTTCAACCCTAACCCACTCTGAATAGACTCCAAGAATAGGAATAACCTTAAATAATGTTGCCATTAAGTGAACAACAAAGTATTGACTAGTGTAGCTGGTGCAGGCAGCTCTTTCTTCCTTTGAGGATTAACTTCAACAAACTCTGACAATTTCCCTTTGTGCAAATATTTTCTGATGGCTTTAAGCTTGTGAACAAATCCTCAGTGCTGCTTTGCTGTAATCTGTTTGAACTTTAGTTATTCCAGTAGAAAGAAAGAGAAGGTTTTAAACTTTATGAATTTGAAATTTGCATGTTAACTACCACTGCACATTTCTGTGAACACACCATCTCCACTGTGAAGCAGGGAAGAGGCGGCGTCATACTGTGGGGGATGCGTTTGTTCAGCCTGTATGGAGCTAAATATGGGGAAAATTTATGGATTTTTTTTTCTTTATGTAAAGAGGCTTTCCTGCCATTTGCTATGTTGCTGTTTATGTTGAAGTCTTGAAAAACACATTGAATGGCTCCAAAGCGAACATTAAGTTGATTTTATTACTAATGTTTTAGCTAGCAGTTCCCTCCAATGTTATGTAACTTTTATGCCATGTATATCTTAAAGATTTATTTATTTATTTTTTTAATTACCCATTCGGAACAAATAGAAGAAAATAAACTCAAAAAGCTAGGAGGAAAACTAACCCAGCCTGTTTAAAGGGACAGTATCATCTAAAATCTAGTTGTTTTTGTAACTTCCCATCATGTTATAATGTTTTTCCCTGGAGTGTTGCTTTGATTCTTTCATTCATGTTTGAGAAATACTTTAATCTCCATGGCAACCATTCAGCAACAAAAAGTCTCGGTGAACCTAGCCCCGCCTTCCAGCCGCAGCCCCTCCCTCACTTAGCTCCTTCAGACTAGCCAGCAGCAATTAGCAAACAGCTGCTGAGCTCAATATAGGAGCTGCTGCTCAGAGCAACACTGGTAAAAACGTTAATAGAGGAGCCATGTTGGGATGACTTTCTGGAGGCGGAGCTTCAGAAAGAGCAGGAAATTTAAAGAGACAGAGGCCCAATTTCAAGCCTTTAAATTATAAAGTCAAATTTTATTTGTCATATTTAATATATACAGCATTTTTATGACAACTGAAGTTAACTGCCCCTTTAAGTTCTCACTGCTTTTGTCCTGAGATGAATAAAAATAAAACTTGCTATGCTACACTGATCATCCACTGGAAGGTTTTGCATTACAGTGAGTGGATGAACATAACAGAGGATTCATTCATCCAGGAGGAGCGGAAGTAAAAAAAGAAAAAAGCAGAAGGATTTCACACAATCTGGACTCATTAGCTGAACAGAATTTGATCAGGATGTTTGCATTCGACAGAAAGGAAGTGAGCAAATGAATGAATGAGGGAGTCGAGGGTGAAACAGTAACTCCTGTGGGAAGGTAGCCGTCTGTGGAAATAGCAGCACCTGTTTCCACCCTGTTACCACTTCAGACTGAGACCAACAGATTTCTCACACCCCGTCTGCCTCGCCAAGATAATTACTTATATTACATCATCACTGTCGCTGAATTAGAGCGCCGTTCCTCTGATGATTTGTCTCTGTCGGTTTAAACTGGATGCCTTCATCATCCAGCTCTCCCTCCTCCTCTGCGTTCGCTGGCTGCAGCGTTAAACCACCCACATTCCCTCGCCGCTCTCCAGGAAAAAAACACCCACAGTTCTCTCTGAAGTAGCTGCTACATCCATGTAACGTGTGGCATTTTAATGCTGGTTTATTTACTTAAATAGCCGTTTAGTTAGCAATGTTGAGTCCTGAATGGAAGCCAATCTGAAAACGCCTGGAGGAAATTTAGTGATGTCGACTCACAACGCAGAGTAGCCAAAAATCTCACTCAAGCAAGAGTAGCTCTACATGTTTTTACTCAAGTAAAAATAAAAAGAAATCACTCGAGTGAAAAAGGTATTTAGTAAAATTTCTACTCAAGTACTGAGTAACTGATCAAATTATCAATCATTTAAAAATTACATCATCAGACCGAAATGTAAAGTTAAGTGGTAATTTTGGTATTTTAAGGACCAAAATGGCAAGAATTCATTTCAGTAACAAAATCAGACAAGAGAAATCTCTTTCAATAAAAAACTTATGAGACAAAAAACTGCAGATGTGCGTCTGAGTCTGGTGAGTTTTTGGTTAAAACATGTTTGTTTTTCATTCTGTGGGGAGAAGATACAAAAATTTTACTGAAGTAAGAGTAAAAATACTTCATAATAAAATTACTCAAGTAAAAATAGAAAGCACAGTGAAGTAAAAATATTCCCAAAAGTAAATTTCTTCCTAAAAGCTACTCAAGCAAATGTAATTGAGTACATGTGAAGCCCGTCATTTTGACACCAGTTTATTGCTTTAAATGGTGACGTTGAGTCCTGAACGGAGTTCCTTTTACCGTTGTTGGGATGGATGCACCGGTTGCAGTTTTCTGGTCCATCGCTGATCTTTAAAAGCAGATGATTTCTACATGTTAGCAATAGTCGCCTCACTGTTGCCAACTCAGCGACTTTCTACATTTATTGAAATTTCAGGTTGACTTCACAACAGAAACATTTAGGTTGTCTTTATTTATTCTAGCAAAAGAGGAAACCAAGTTGGAGGTTAACAGCAGCCCAGCTGCTTCTGCATCTATACATAAAATAAAAAATAAAACTTCAACTCCAGAGCAACAACTCCCAATGAGCAGTTGTAAAATTAAACATAACATTAATGACTGTTAACACAAAACATCACAAAATTACTCCTTAAACATTGCATATGATTACATGTGTCTAAAATATATGTGTAAACAAATTACTTGTAAACAAAATGCAGAGCTGCTCCACAGTTACCAATGGCAACAGAAAAAAAGGGCGGAGCTATCGGTGACTGGTTGCTATAGTAACCACCAACTGTCAAGAGCAGCGTAATATAACTTAATACACCAATAAATATCTGGAGGAACAACTTTTTACTGAACCAAAATAATATTACAAAATAATACATTTATAATATTGTTAAAATAAAATCCCTGTTTCACATGCAGTACCTTGCCTGCCACTAGGAGGCGCCCTGTTTGTGAGACACTTCCTTAAAGCCTTCGTCATGTTGAAGACGATGTTTCCTCCTCATCTGTTGAGTTCGCTGTGAACCTGGGAGGAAAAACTCTCCATCTGGCACCTGAGCTCGCTGTTTGTTGGCAAAAAACAAAGTGTTTGCGTCTGTTATCCGCAGTTGCCATGGAAAGATTTATTGCATAATTACTGTTATTGGTAGTGAGCAGAGGATGGACCCCGAAGAGGCTGGATCCTAGACAGTGTTCATGAGTCAGAATAAAACCCTGCCAGTTAATCAGATTTCCTTTTGGCTGCGGCGTTTTTTAACGATCAGTCGAACGGCTCTGGGTCTCTGTTCCTACAGGTTTAGAGCTGTGAAGAAATGGCTTTAAAATTTGTCACCATGCAGGTTTGCAGACGAAGTGGCTCCTGCTGCTTTAAAGCAAACAACAAAACAGGTGTTCTGTATTGTCTTTGTTGTTTTATGTTGTGAAACTTTCTCAAACCTATAAATGTTTGCGGGAAGCGAAAAGAACTTGCAACCAACACTGAGAGTAGACTATCAGCTCTCTGCCAGAGTAAGCAAATACCTCTGCCTCTGTGTCATGAGGGAAATGCTTTTCTAAGCTGTGGAAGAATGAAAGACGCCAAGGGCACAAAGAGCTCAATAATTACTGTCTTCTAAACAGGCAGCTGTTTACTAATGAAAACTGTTGTGATTTATAACATCTGGCCTGCAGTTTGATTGATTTATTAACGGAGAAATGTTTGATGAAACTAAGAAGTTAGCAGCTAACAGGAGCTTAGTCATGATTTAATCTGGTAGACCAGAGTATTTAAAACGGGGAAAATCTAAATTTTTCACTTTCAATGATTTTGTTATGGAAGCCCATTTCTGCCAAAATTTAAAGCCCGACAGAAAAGTTAGAATTTCAGGTTTTAGATTCATAATTGAGATTCAAAGTCATAATTTCAACTTTCTAAGTTATAACTATGAGATTTGCCCTTAATTATGACATAATTATGATTCAGTCATAATTTTGAGACAGTTATAATTTTGACTTCCTAAGTCATAATTATGAGATTCAAAGTAATAAGAAGTTACTGAAGCAATCTCAAAATTATGACTTTAAGTGTCAAAATTATGACTATCCTTGAAATTATGACATTAAAATTTGAAATTATGTTTTTAAAATTCATAATTAGAACTTCCTGTTGGGATTTTGGCAGTAATGGGCTTCCATAAGTGGTTGTTTTACTCTCTGAAATGACTATTCTACAGTCTTTCTAAAGTCTCTCCCATTTTTTTAGGCGCCAGCCACAGAAATAATTCAGACTATATGGAAAATTTTCATCAAAAATGTTGAGTTTAAGAGGCGACTGACTCCCAGCTGACATTAGTTTTATCAGATCATTCCCTCCATTTTTTGTGATTCATTTGTCATGGAAATTTTTATGAAACCAACAGATCCCAGACCTTTCATGCAATATAATGCAAATTTTCAGCAAAAATCATCAAAAACCACAGTTTTTTTATTCTGAGATATTAAAATCTTTATCCTCTTTTTGACTGCAACTCAAGGACAAACCAACATGTAGATCTGTTTACACAGACAGATGGCTGTGCAGTCCAAAGTCACAGTCTACCCCCCCCCACACACACACACACACACACCCACACACACTCTTTCTGTTTTTCACCTAAAGACTCTGAGCCTCTGTGTCGTTGCCCAGCAGACACTGGATCATACACGGTGTGATTCGGGTCAAGGCTTTCCCCGGTTTATCCATCGTTGGATTTATTTGTCGTCATGTGATGCAAGGTGTGTCCTTGACCTTTGACCTTCATGTCTAAAGCAGCTAGAAGAGATTTTACTGTCATGGTTAGTTTTTACAGCGTGTCCGCACATCCTTAAAAAGTCTAAGGGTGTTCTCCCTCCTGATAGTCCGGTAGGTTCAGTTCAATTGGAGACCAAAATTGCGACATTTGTTACATTTTCAGCTGATGTGGTTCACTTCTCCACTAAACTGTGTCCAATGATCCAAACTAACTGAAAAACCTGTTCCCCCTGCGCTGCACCAAGAACCACACAAAGCACTGCTTCCTTCCTCACTAAATGTACACAAAAATGACGTAACATCAGATTTTAGGATTTCTCTTCTGTCTTTGGCTAAAGACCAAGAACGATTCTCCTGTTAGGCTAGGCTAACACGTTAGTTTTGGTTGTATCTTCCCAGAATGCGCTGAGCTGTAGTCCACTTCCTGCTTTTGGAGCAGAAAGTGGACGCATGGTGTGCATGGTGTTCACACCAGAGTTCGCTTTTTTTGATCGATTACGCGTTCCCACCCCCACAAGCGAACCGGACTTTCTAGGCAAATAAAAAAGAAGTTGGATTAAAGTGGACTAATCTGGTGGAAATGAACTCTGATATTCATGTATCTACAATTTATGCCTTAAAATGTCTTAAATTCATTAGAACAAAATTTAATAAATGTAAGTCTTAAAATAGTCCTATCACTACAAAATGTGTTCTATTAGTTTGTTTTTCTCCTTTATGTCAGGCAAAGTTTGAGTCGCATGCAGATATCTTCATTCCATCCTGTGACCTGAGGTGGTTGTGGCTATCGCTAACTAGCTTCTAATATGCTATTGCTACTTAGCCAGCTTTTATTGCCAGTTTGCTGGAGACGTTCAGCTTTGCCACTGTCTGATTTCCATTGCCAACCCAGATGATGCTCCATTCATTTTTTTATGTTGTGCAGTGATAGTTTATAACTGGGTCAATGGACCGCTGGTTTCCAGCTTTTGTTCAGAGGTTTCACTCATCCTTAATGACATCCCAGCATGTAGGTCATGTATCTGCTTCAGCTACCTTGATGTGATCAGATTTAATTGGCCTTACAGTTCACTGAATGCACTTTAAACTATCACTACTGAGCTTTGAGAAGATTAGAGACTCTTCTACCTCACTTCAGATTTATTTTCTTCTTGTCTGAAAAGTAGCTAAATTTAGTGATAGTCGCTAAATTCAGGGGACAGTGGCTGATTTTAAACCTTTGAGCAGGTGGACAAGATTGGTAAATATTCCAAAATTAAGAAAATTAGGGCAGATTTATTGGTGCAGCCCTATAATTTAGAGATCCATATTCATAATATATGTTTTTTATTTATTTTCTTGCAACCAAAAACAGGATGACAAAAGTCTTCAGTCTGGTGTTTTGGACTTAACTAACCCATTCTGTATTTACATAGATTTCATATTTCATGTTCTTTGTTGTTTTGTTTATTTATTTTGAATATTTAAAATGTCTTCCAGTTCCAGTGTGAAATGTTCATTAGAATTTAAAGTTTATCTTTGAGAATGTGTTCTTGCATTATTTCCATTATATTACTTGAAGGTGGTTTCAACACAAAAATCACAATAATTCCTGGGACAAATTTAAATTTGTTATCCTGACAGGTCTGGTTTAAACAAAAAATCTCTTTGTGTTTACTACGGTAATTAATTTAATTTTGGGACAAAGCAAGATCATGAATGTTCAGGAATTTATTTATAAAACCTATTAACAAGCTGTTAAAATATAAATAAATTCTTAAAAGTAAATAACATTGAACTTCTTTTCTATTCTCCAGGATTTTGTGATTGTTTTTAATTTTTTTGCAATAAAAATCAGTGTTTGTGGTACTAATTTAGAAATATTTGCGTGTATGTATGACGGTAATCTCGACTTTTTATTCCTCGCCGTATCAGTACGGATTATAACTTGACGCCATGTAAGGGTGAGGCAGCTGTAAGTAAACAACCACCATCAGGTGGGAGTGATGGCAGGAACCATCACTCCCACTTGTAGGAATGATGGTTACTCCTACAGGTGGGAGTAACCATCACTTTGTTCCAATGTTTTTCACCATGTTTTCAAAAAATCTGCAATAAACTCACAATTATGTATTAGTGTGAAAAAGTGCGGGGATTTGTTGATTTTTCTCAAGATAATTCACAATAATTCGTAGGATCTGATTGGTGTAATTTGGCACTAAACCCAACATAAAAACGGCTTTGATTTGATTGATAAAATGATGTTTATGCACACTGTTATCTGGAAGGTTCATTTTATGTGTCCCTTTGGAGTCCAGAGGGCCACATAAAGAGCCCCTGCGGGCCGGATTTGGCCCGCAGACCTCGAGTTTGGCACATGTTGCATGCTGTTGTAAGAAGCTAAAGTAGTTTATGTAACATTTTCTCATGGGAAAGCCTCAGAGCCAGGCTGTTGCATCAGATTTCGCCTAACGTTGACCCCCATGTGACCCTGCAGCCCAGCACTTTGCCCCAGGGAACCATCAACATGAACCAGTGCCTGGACGTGGTGGACGGCGAGGCCCGGACGGGCCAGAAGAGCTCCCTGTGCATCCTCACCCCCGACAAGGAGCACTTCATCCGGGCCGAGTGCAGAGAGATCATCAACGGGTGAGGCACCGGCTGTTACCATGGCAACGGACCGTCAGCACCTGTCTGATATCATTCAAATTGAAAAATACTTCACCGATCCCAAAGGGAAATGAAATGTTGATGTATCTCATATTAATTCAGATTCTTCAGTAATTGTAGATAGTGATGACTGTTGGCAGGAAAGATCTCCTATAGAAGTCTGTGATACATTTTGACAAGAAATTACTCAAGAGTAAAAAAGTATTTGGTAAAAAGTCGACTCAAGTACCGAGTAACTGATCAAATAAAAAGTACAAACACTCCTAAAAGCCCATTTCTTTGAAAAAGTTATTGAAGTAACTGAGTAAATGTTGCTGGTTTCCACCCAATTGTAGTGAAGCAGATTTCATACTAAGTGGACTTGCCATAAAAATGACTGCAGTTCAGAGAGAAACATGGCTGCAGCTGAGGCTGTACCGCCCCCTGCTGTCCGCCTCAGGCTCTGCCTCTCTGCGTCGGAACGACGCCGCACATTCCTCCATCCAACATTTCTCTGACCTCAGACTTTCTGAACAGAGACCTCAACTCTCGAGCTTTAAACTCCATAATTTGGCTCCTGTCTTTGTTTCCGAGCTGCTTCCTCTGTGGCTGCTGCTCGCTCTGTGCGGATATTCTTGGAGAAATGTGACTCACTACACCCACTCTTCACATCGCTACCTGCTCCATCACCAACACCTCCCACTCTGCCTTCACCTGGCCTCCATGTGTCGTTACTGGAGCAACTGATGGTGCAAATCGTGTTTATTTACCAGTTTCCTCATATTTTAACTGTAAACCCCTCTATTAAATAACAACTGATGTGATTATGGTTTAAGTTTTTGAGCCATTAAAGAGCAACAAAGTGGAAACAAAAGAATTAACATGGGTTATTTTGAATAAATTATGTAATTTTGCTCCATTTTATTAAGACATTTTAGGGATTTTAGCTCCTCTTTCATCACATGATTTAATTAGAAATGGCTGTTTCACTTTAATGATTCATCCAATTCAAGCTCAATGTTCTGCTAAATCCAATTAAACCCAGTTAATTATCACTATAAAATGTTTTTTAATGTCAATGCCAAGATTTAAAAAGTGCAACAAAAATAATAATTTTGCAGGATTCCCTCACAGTTTCTGTTTGCTAAGAATCATTGACTGCACAGTTTATACACTAAAAATGTTCTTTTTAGAAAGTTATTTCAGTAAATGCTAATTTTCTAACATTTTTTAACAATAAACTTTTATTGCATTCCATAAAATAAGAGAGGAACAAAAATTTGCAATTTCAAGTATGAAAGAAAATGTGCATATATTCACCTTCAGTAATAAAATTAATCCCTTGGTACGTCTATATTTATGAAAAGAATGTTGAATATAATGAAATAGAAACAAAATATGTTTCAATCAGATCAATAGATGTGATTAAAACCAAATTATTTTTAATAATTTGGTCGGTGTAGATTAGAGAGAGCATCATTTTTTATTCAGATTGAAACCATCAATCTTGATTTGTTTCAGCTTTTTGTTGTTGTTTTAAGTGTTAAAACAATTTCCAGTTTCCATTTATTAACTTAGTTTGTAACATTTGATCAAATGTGAAAGGAAAAGTTCAAATGATTCCCCCAAATCTGCAGTTTTAGACTAAACTCAGTAACATCCAGAAGCTTTTTAAGCTGTAAACTCTAATTTTCAAACAGGAATATATAACTAAAACATTTTTCATGCTAAATTTAATGAGTGTATGTTTGTAGTCCAGACTGAGTCGACTGATGACGCTGCAGCCAGAGTTGTGAAAAACAAGAAAATGAAAGATAAAATAAGAAAATACAGTTTGTATTTTCTAAAATATTACCTATTTAGTACATTATTGAAGAAATAAAAACAACAAATGCCTTAAGACTTTTTCAGGAAAAAGGTTGATTACATTTTCTTCTGCATTGTTTAAAAGCTATGATATAAAATATTATTAAATATAAATGCATTAATCAATGTGGTACCAAAGGATTCAACAGTTTGCTTTTGAGTAAACTAAGCAGTCCAGTTTGTTGTGTGTGTGAAATCAGTCCGGTTACAGTCGGTGTGTGTGCGCCTGTAACAGCAGAGTGTTTCTGGTTCTGTTAGGTGGCAGGAGGCGCTGACCGTCTATCCCAGGACCAACAAGCAGAACCAGAAGAAAAAACGCAAAGTTGATCCTCCCACTCACCAGGTACGGACTCGCATCTGATGGCCGGCTTGAAAGAACCGAGCCGTCGAATTCAGAGAAAAAAAAAAAATCTTTTTTTAACCTTTATTTTTGTTTTTTCAGTGTTACATAATCCTCCATTTTAGATCCATTTTGGCTCTGGTTTCGGTGCGTTTCAGAGCAACTTAGAAATCTAATTATAAAATGGTCAATGTCAGGGATTATTCTAAATAAAGTAGTTACATAATTAAAAAATAATTCTTGAAAATATTGAGATTTGACATTTTTCTTGATGTCTTGATGTTACTTTTGGTGTCAAACGTGAAATAATGAGAACAATAAACCCAAAAAAGCTTTGGAAAACCAACCCTCTTAATAAATAATGATTTAGAGATTCCTTTTTCTATAAAACATTTTTTTGCTTTATAAAATATTTTCTACTTGGTATATATTTGAAGAGATAAAATCAGCTGTACAGAAAGTAACTAATCTAAGACAGCATATGAGGGTCATTGCAGACAAAGAAAAAATTTCCTAAAAAACTCAGAAATTTTGAGTTTAATCTCAGAAATGTTTTTGAAAAAACCCAGACATTTTTAACTCTGAAAAATGAAACATTTGGTAGAATTTTTTTTTTTTTAATTTTCTGATTAATTTCTGAAATTTTCTTGAAAATATATTAAAACTTTCTGAGTTAGAAAAGTAAAAAAAAATTCTAGAAAATTTTTAGAAATTTTAAGATTAATCTCAGAAACTTTCTTGAAAAAACATGGACTTTACTGAGTCTCTGTAGTACAAACTCAGAAACTTCTATTTTTTTCTCTAAAATTTGAGTTTTTTGGCAGGAATTTTCTCGTCCTTTTTATTTTTGATTCTCTTGCATATTGACCCCAGCAGGCCACCGTATTTACCCCTGATCTCAGGTGAACTCCGTCTTGCTGCTAAAGTTAGCCGTGTCTCTCTGGCCCGATGGGATTAGCGGTTCTGGCCCGTTAGCATGCAGGTGTTGACTGGATAGAACCTTGGCTCGCTCACAACGGCTGCAGCTGGATTTTCCCCTTGTAAGAAACTCACAGGTCTCCATTAGATTCCATTACATAGAACTCTCTCCTGCTAAACATAGACATATGATACAGGAATATAACCGCAGACCACCCACTGCAGGCCAGAACTGCATTTGGCAAAGACAGATGTCTGTAAAGTTTGTTTCTGGTTCCTCTAATGACGGCGCCCTGACCTTGTTTTGCTCATTTGTCCCACTGTGACTCGTCGTCAACATTTTTTAACTCAAAACAATCCCTTCCTGTGTAGATAAGAAAACTTTCTCCTCTGCATGTTTCAGTTTCTGATTTACTCCTACAGTCCAGCATGTTTTATCCACTCTTATCCCAGTTAATTTACTGGTGAACAAATACAGATTTAGGCTGCAGCTGAAGATGTAAAAATCTTAAATAATTATCTGTAAATGTGTTTGGTTTTTTTCCTGCTTCTGCATCTTCCAGATATTTTTAGCTCCAAATCTCATTTTTAACTGTAAATTTAATGATTTCTGCAGTTAATCATTTTTATTTTAGCCATTTCATTTCTCTTTTTAAGTGTTAAAAAAGAAAAACAAAAGGATGAATACATTTTCTTCTGTGGGATAATTATATTTGCAGGAAATTGAAAAACAAAAACATTTTCCAAACTAAATTTAAAAAAAAGTAAGTTGGCCTAAAATATGTTAATCACAGGTCTTAAATTTTGCTGTGACTATTTACTCTCATATATCCTATGATATATGCAGTTTGTTTTTCTCGCTGGACATTTTCTTAGTCATTCAAACATTTCAGACATCTTCATGCTAATTAGCTGCTAATATAAAGTACTTTGCTAACAAGCTTTTTTACGTCTATCAGTATCAGTTCATCTTTGCCATTGACTCACTTTTGTTGCATCCTGTTAAAAAAACTAAACATTTCTACAATATAAAATAAGCGGGTTTTTTTGTACATTTCTGTTGTGATGCAAATCTTAAATTTTATTCATAATGTCCTTAAAATGTCTTTAAAATCCTTCAATTTGAGCTGGAAAAACCTTCAGAAACCCTGTTAAAATTACTAGCTAATTTTAGTCAGTTATTAATTTCTATTGCAGACCCTTGGCTTAAATGTTTGCTCTCAGACTTTTAATCTACAAACTCGTTTATAAACGTGGCTGATGTTTGATTTATGTTGTTTTTTGCACCATTATATAACTATAATTAGGGTTAGCGGCATCTAAACGGGCTCCACCGCTCGTCTGCCGTCGGTTTCTGTCATCGTCTCCTTTGCTGTGTGATGATATGACAGACTGTCGCTGGTGGATATTTAGCTTTGAGTTGAGGTTTATATTTTCCACACCTCACTGTGTCAGCACCACTTTTCCACTCAGAGCTCCCCTCCCGTGTTTATATATGTCCGCAGCGACACGTGCTTAGCGCTGTTGAAAATAATCAGCAGCATGTCGGTCTGAGCGCTAACGTCTGCTCTGACTGGAAAACATTTCAGTTTACACTCCGCTTTCAAAGCTTTTAAATTAAATAAACAGTTTCTAAATATTTTTACTGCCTCGGTTATAACTGCTATAAAAAAAAACTGCTAGAAAAATATTTGAAATTTTGGGATTACTCCCAGAAATGTTTTTTTTTAGAAAAAACATGGAAATTTCAGCGTTTGAAGAGTCAAACATTTGTTAGAAAAAACTCAGACATTATGAAATTAATCTAAAAAAATGTGTTTAAAAAATATAAACATGTTTGAGTTTGAAAAACTGCAAAATTTTGCATTTAATAACAGAAATTTTCTAAAAAAATAAATAAATAAATAAATAAAAAAACATTGAAATTTCTGAGTTTGAAAAGTTGAAAGTTTGCTAGAAAAACAAAACTCTGAAATTTCAGGATTCTTCTCCAATTTTTTTTTTAAAAATATATAGTTTTCCAAGTAGAAAAAAACAAAAAAATGTTCAGACTAATTAGCAGTCACACATGTTTAGATCTGTTGAAAATAATCACAAACGTAGTTTTTTTACTGCTCTGACTGAAAAAAAAAAAAGATACGTTTTGCTTTCCAACCTTTTGTCTCATTAAATAAACATTTTAAAAATATTTTTCCTGCCTGGGGCTTAACAATCTAACGTGGAGAGCTTGTGTGATTGGCAGGACGGCGTAAAGCTCATCCAGTGTTTTTCCACTGAAGACATGAACGGAGTCTCTGTGAGTTCGACCCGACCAAACTGTCTGTTCTGCTCTCAGAATCGCTGCTTCCTGCAGATAATCACTACAATCCCTGTTTCTGGTCATTTTTAGCGCAGCAGCATGTTGGATTTCTAAGAAAGTCGATGATTCCTTCGCTTTAAATTTTCCCTCTGCAACAGTTTGATGGACCTCACTGGTTGCTGAAAATGCTGTTTCTATGTAATATTTCTGCAAAATGTTTTACTTCTGTGTTTCCAGCAGAATTACAGGTTTGTTTGCCATAAACGATCTCCTGCTGGTTGTCGCTCTCTTTTTGCTTCATCGCTGGCAGTCAGGGCTGGGCGATGTGGATTAAAAATAAAGTCCCAGATTATTTTCATACCAGACCTCCGATTCCATCTCCAATTTTCTTTTCTATAAAATAAATCACAAATGACAGAAAATTATTTCAGTCATTCCTTTTGTAAGTTATGCATTGAGGTATCTGGGCCAGTCTATAAGAAAAACACAATTTTACCAGAGAAAACGTCTTAAAAATGTGATAAAATGCGGTCTTAATGAGAAAAAGACTCCTATGATGTCAGGATCTGACATGAGCACCTCAGTGTTTTTTCTTCTACATCTATTCAGATTCGTTTCAATGTCCTGCTACTGATGATAATTTGATGCTTAAAAGTAAAATAGACACCAAAGTTTAACTTCACAGAACGCTCAACATTCCTCATTGTATTGCATTATTTTCCTTGCAGAAGTTCTAATAAAGTTACTAATTTATTCTCCTAATGTTAATAACTTTTCTGGTAAAATTAAAACTTTGTCCTATTTTTTGACTTCATTATTGTACAACAGTATTCATGTAATGTGACATTTTTCTCATAATTAAGAGAAAAACAAATATAGCCTTGTCCTAATATTTTGTCATAAAGTTGATCTGAATTCAAAGTTCAAATAAACAGAAGATGTAAAGCAAGATGGCCGCCCTTTTTTCTTGTAATTTTAAGACTCATAGTTAAGAGAAAACAAGATGGCCGCTCTCGGCGTGATGACATCACTCTGAGCGTATTGGTGAAAGAACATCCAGATTTTCCAAAAACCAAATGATTAAGCAATAAGATGGATTGATCGCCCAGCCTTACTGTTAGCTTCAATCCAACACACCTGGAAACCTTGCAAGCTTTGCAAGAAGTGTGTAATTGAAAGAAAAATTTAACTTTTTCACGTCTTCCTTTGTTCCTTTGCGCTCCCCTTGTAGTCGATCTGTGACCTTACCTCCCGTTGTGTCCTCTCCTCCCTCCGCCCCCCGCCTCGCCTTGCGCCCCAGGAGCCGGGGCCGGCCAAGGTCGCGGTGACCAGCGGCAGCATGGCCGACGCCGAGCAGATCCCCACCAGCCGCGCCACCCTGTGGCAGGAGCAGAGCCGCTGGAGCCGCGCCGCCATCCCCTGCAGCCGCAGCGCGTCGTGCCTCAGCCAGCTGGGCCAGAATCAGCCGGATGCCGCCGTCACCACGCGAGACGGTGAGGAAACCGCCAGGGTCCGGTTACCAGATTAAATCATCACCTTCAGGGTACTGTAACCCAGCCTGGATGATCTTATTAGAACTACCAGAAAATAATGACGTGTAATGAAACAAAGCCTGGAAAAGGAGCTCATACCTGCTGAAATATTCCTGATTTTCTCATGTTACAACTACAAACGTTCCAGATTTTTGATGGTAAAGTTTTAAATCATGTTTTGTTTTTCTTCCCTCTTTAATTCTTTATCAAAGAATATTCTGTATGATCATGACTTTGTGTTGAAATCCCAGTAAATCTCATGAATGTTTGTGAGTTGTTGAAATAAAACGTATTTCCCGCCGTTTGCAGACAGGATGTCTGACTTGACGTGTTCCTGCGTTTCAGACGGCGGCGCCATCAGCTCAGGCCGGAAAGTCCGAGTGGAGAGCGGATACTTTTCCCTGGAGAAGACCAAGTCGGAACCGAACCCGGCGCCTCCTCAGCATCTGCCCCTCTCCTCCTCGGCGTCTTCCTCCTCTTTAGGAGCTTCCAGGTACGAACCGGACCTCCCCGCCCCCCAGCGCTCCCCGGACCCTCTCCCCTCCCCTAAAGCTCTGGTTTCCCCGAGCTACTCCACCATCAGCTCCTCCCAGAGCTCCCTGGACTCCGAGCCCAGCAGCCGGGCGTCGCCCATCTGGGCCGGAGGAACCACGCGCGGCTCCGGGCGGGCGGGCCGGTCCGGCAGGGAGTACACGGCGCTGTCCGACGTTCCCCGCGCCCGCATCCTGAGCTACAAGGAAACCTTCCGCTCCGAGAAGAGGCGGCAGGAGCTGAGGGAGCGGACCCGCAGCCCCGGGAGGGAGGAGGTGGTGCGGCTGTTTGGGGAGGAGCGCAGGTGAGAATAAAACTCCTCCTGTTACTATAATCGGTTTGAAGTATTTTTCTTATTCTATGTTTGGTTTTAACTTCCTTGTGCAAGCTCTTTGAATGATCTCTGCCTGAAAGGTGCCTTATAAATAAAGTAGATTTTATCACAAGCTGCGTTTTTATTACAAAACTTTGTTGATTCTCTGCTAATGTCAAAAATCACAATTTCACACTCGAGGTGTTTCCATTAAACATGATTAAAATCAAACCTGAATAAGTTTGTTCACAATAAGACATTAATAAAAATCCTGCAACCACTTCCTGTCGTGTTCTTCAGGGTTTGCTCCAGGGAAGACATCCAGCAATAATCAATAAGTCAATTAATCACACAATAAATTAAAACAAACTCAATAATTTCCATTTATTGTTTTTCTACCAACAGCTAGATAAAAGTCTTCATTCTGATGTTTTGGTCTCAACTAGCTTATTTTTTTTGAAGGACAATTTTGTTCACAGAGAATTAAAATAAATTTTATTTGTTGTTTCTGTTGTTTTGTTTCTTTATTTTGGATATTTTAAATGTCTTCCAGTTCTAGTGTTAAATGTTTGTTAGAATTTAAAGTTTATTTATCTTTGAAAACGTGCTGTTGAATTACGCCAATTATATTACTAGAGAATGGTCTCAAAATAACAATATTATCTTTTACCTCTATAACTTCTGGGACAATTTATCATGACAGGCCTAACTTCACTGCAGTATTGGAAAAAATGAACCAATTTTGTGACAGTGGAGAAAAAAACACCCCTCATTCTGGGGCCAAAACGTTTTAGCAGAGAATTAGGTTTTGCGTATTTTTATTAAATTAGTTTATTTTTTAAATATCAAATGGCACAATGATGTGGTCAATGGAAACGTAGCTACTGTTGAAATGCGTTTAGCAAATTAAAACGTTAGTTTTAGTAACTCTGAAGCCAAGTGGAGGCTCCAGTCCCCTAGAGGGCGCAAGAGGGACATTAAAAAGTTTGGGGAAATGGGGGAAATTTTTTTTATTGAATTTCACATTGTCCTTAATCATATTTTTAATTGTATATTTTTTCTCCGTCACTACAAAATACAAATCTTCCTATATATCTTTGTTCTTGGGCAAATCTCTTAAAAGTAACATTCAGCAGCATTGAAAAGGTGAACATGAGGAGAGGAAACAGAACTGCTGCCTAAACAGACTTCAAAATAAAAGCATGAATATAAAGATCTAATAAATTAATTAAAAATTTTAAAATAAAAAAAATTAGAGAAAGCTAAGTGCGCTAAACATTTTGAAAGTAAGCTAAAGTTCTAACTAAAAAATTAGCTCTATTTTGAAGTGCGCCTACTTCCACTGCGTAGCGACAACCAATAATTCATCAATCTGTTCATCAGAAGGCATCTATACAAAAAACATCCACTCAAAAATAAATTGATAAATTTTGCACTTTATAACCACAAACTTAAGTTAGCAAAAACGCTGAAAGTGCTAACTGAAAAATTAGCTCTGCTATTAGCGCATTAGCAGAAGTGTGCCCACCACTAACATGTAACTACATGTAGTTCTTGCCATGCTTTAAACATTCAGCTTTTAGTAGTTTAGCACCACTCTGTGGCTTCTTCTACTCTGTTTGCTCCTGCTTGCTACCACCGGGTCACTCTGATAGTTCTGGGGAGATAAATGCTCATTTTCTGGTGCTTTCTACCTTTTAGCTCCTGCCGCCTTTCTAGTTTCTTTTGTTGTTTCGATCTTTTCCAGGGCTTGTGAACCGAGCTTCTCAGAGCTAAAGCCCAGCCAACCCCTCCACCCCCTGCTGCCCCCTGCTGGTCACCGCTGATTCCTGCTTTCTCTCATTTCATCTCTGCACCAGCTGGGAGCGCACACTCGCACCGTTT
The DNA here is from genome assembly GCA_903066815.1 of Brachyrhaphis roseni. Taxonomy (NCBI): domain Eukaryota; kingdom Metazoa; phylum Chordata; class Actinopteri; order Cyprinodontiformes; family Poeciliidae; genus Brachyrhaphis; species Brachyrhaphis roseni. The sequence goes on from CAEFZY010058726.1 coordinate 47,368, forward strand.
CACCTCATTTCCTCTGTACATTCAGTTTAACCTCTCCAGATTGAGTTACTCATTTCTAAGACATTTGCTCTTACAAGTTGCAGTGCCTTCAGGTAACGTTGACTGTTTTCATTGCTGCTGTCTCTGCAATATGTATAATGAGCCATTCTTGAAATAATTATTTCCTCTTTCATCATTTAACACCACTGTTCAGCTATAGGTGCGTCTTTGTGGAGTTATTGCCATTATTCAACAAGAAAACAACATTAATATTGAAAAACATTGAAGGTTTTCCTTAAGTCTGGTTTTAACTCATCAAAACTTTCATTTGGATATTTTTGGCATTCTGTGTTTTTATTTCTATTGACTTCCATCTGTTTTTTATGGAGCCCCCTAGAGGACATGGGGAGAATTTCCATCATTTTCGTATATTTTTATGCAATGACAGTTGTATGTGCAATCCCATCTTAACCTTACACAAACATGAACACAAAGTTAGATTAATTTTCAACAAAGAGTTAAGAATGTAGAAAAAATGTAGAAGGCTTTAAATGTGCAATTTTAAATTAGCATTTGTTATCTCTAACACGCTATACAGTTAATTGGTGTTATTTAATTTTATTTATTGAATATTTAATCATATTTAAATACTTATAATCTCACACTTGTATATATATTTTTAGAAATTTTGTATTGCTTGTTATGTTTATATTTACTAATAATTAGCACCTTGGATGGGAGTAGCTTGTCAACAAATAAGCAATTTTTCATTGAGGATCAATAAAGTATATTCTATTCTATTCTATAGTAGATCAGGGCGTATTTACTAATTGCGAGGGAACGTAAAGAAAATAATTCCCCATGTCCACTAGGGGGCTCCATAGTTTTTGAAGAAATGACTGATCGGTGCGTTTTGTTTGTTTTTTTTTGTTTTTGTTTTTGTAGGAGATCTCAGATCATCGGCCGGTTTGAGGAGAACCAATCAGTGGAGCGTATGGACACAAGCGGCGGCGGCGGCCATGACACCTCGACTAACACAACGGCGAACCAGAGACAAGGCCGGAGCGAGAGACGATGTCTGGATGGGAAACACGTACGCCGCTGTCCTGCTGGTTAATTAGTGCTGAAGTGAAGCCGGACCTCTTCGGTTTCTGATGGTTTTGTGATTTTAGGAGATGTCACTGGACACGGGGAAGGACCGCTTGGCCCCGGACGTTTCCAGCTCCAACTTCCTCAACTTAAGAAGAGCAAAGTCTCTGGACCGCAGAGCTTCAGAGTCTTCAATGACGGTCAGTGTATAGACTAAAACAACCAAATGAACATCATCCCTCCCTCCTTCCCTCCAAGGGTTCATAAAAACCAGTGTAAGATGGGTAAAAAAACAAATCCTGAAAACAAAATTAAAAACAGCATTTCTGCAGCTATCAACACTTCAAAAACACTCAATTTTACCAAGTATTTTTGTACAGTTTCTAGTGCAAATATCTTTGTACAAAAACTAACTTACAATATATAGAAGCTTGTTTCAGTCAGTAATTTATTAATATTGATAGAAATACACAGGTTTTTCTGGTATATTATTGCACTTGTAACATGGGAAAAAATGCCTTATAAGTGAAATTACCTGCCAGTGGAGCTAGAACTGGGTTGCTAGGTAACGGTCTGGGCCTGGCTAGCGTTGCTAGGTAACGGTCTGGGCTTGGCTGGCGTTGCTAGGTAACGGTCTGGGCTTGGCTGGCGTTGCTAGGTAACGGCGCCAGTAGAACTAGAAGTTTCTCACCAATATTAAATAATTAAATATAAAAATAATTAAAATAAAACAAGCTCCTATATCTTGCTGAAAAGTTAATGGTAAGTTGGTTTTGTCGTATTTTAAGCTTACTAAGATATTTGCACTAGAAACCAGAACAAAACTACTTGTTAATATTTTGTGTTTTTGCAGTGAATCTAATTAAATCTGCATCGGTGACTCCCAGTCTGACTCTGCGGTCTGTTTCGGGGTAATCTAGTCAGTGTGTGGTTGATTTCTATGTCCCGGCTGCAGCTGCCAAACCCTCCCGCTCCCCCCATGCACGTCTACATACACCACTGCCGCCACTGCTGCCGATTATAAATAACCAGCTCAGAAGCAGGCAGAGTTGCGTGGCAGAGACAGAAACAGATTGTCAACATATGAGTTAAAGGCGATCAGAATGACTCTGTGCCAGGCGGTGACTCCTCACCGGATGAAACTCAACCAAAACAAGGTACCGCCGCCGATCACACGGCTCATTTCTAGGCGAACATTCTGAGTTTGGCGTCTATAAACGGCCTGCAGGTTGCTCTGCTGCAGCAGTTTGTGTTTCACAGGGACGGTCCAACTCCCGCCAGTCAGTCTGCAGTTGAGGCTCCGCTTCCTAATTTAACGAGCAAACGCTTCACAACTTTATCTACTCTAAAGATTCTCAGGTTTTCTGTCTGATATTCCTCTGCAGAAGCTGGAGGAACGTGTAGCAAACAGTTTCAGATATTCAATTATTTTAACGCCTCTTATGTTCAATATGAATCAAACTCAGAACATTCAAAAAACTTACAAAAAAAAATTGGGATTTTTATCTATTTTTAAATCAATATGTGGTTTAAAAATTTCCTACTTATAACAGCCTGATGTCTGTCAGAAAATATAACTAGTCATCCTTCTGTGCGTCGTCTTATAAATACTGGTTTAAACGTTAATTTCAATGGGATTGTTTACGGATGAACTGATTCACTTCCGATACCGATATCTGTGGTTTAGTATCGGCGGATACCGATCCAATACAGAAAAAACATGCTGAGTTGACTTTAATGTTTGTTTCTTTTAAAACACAGGCAAAATGTGCTGAATTACAAATTTATTTGATAATTTAAACACATCAACTCATTCATAAGTTTGGTCAAACATGTGAAATTTAAAATATCCAACTCTGAGTGTTTTTAATACTCAGTTTAAAGACACTCAGTTTTTTCTGGACTCATTTTTAGATCTATTTATTGATTGTAAATGTACATATTTCTATATGCATGCTTCTTTCTATTTTATTTTATGTATTTATTTATATTTATATCACACTTTAATATAAATAGTTTTTATAAATTTGATTTTGCTCACTATTATATTTATATTTACCGATACTGAATGGAGTAGTTTGGTAACAAATAATCAATTCCCCCCTGGGGATCAGTAAAGTATTTTATTTTGTATTTTAAAAGCAAACTTTTTTCTTAAATAAACATGTAATTGTCAAGGACATTCAAAATATAATTTATCACCAAAAAAAAAGATTTTTGGAGCATTTTGAATAGCGATTCTCAAAATAATGTAATAATTTAAATAATTTAATCTCTAATTAAATGATAAATATTATTATTATTATCTATTTGTTTTTTCTGCAGCCAGATTTGCTGAACTTTAAAAAAGGATGGATGACGAAGCTTTATGAAGACGGAGTGGTAAATTTGACTCATTAGCAGGATTAAATCTTCCCTGCTGCTTGACTGATTTCATGTAACCGGCTTTTATTTTCCAATTTAGTGGAAGAAACACTGGTTTGTGCTGACGGACCAGAACCTGAGGTTCTACAAAGATTCGATTGCTGAGGAGGTGAGGAGTTTTGTTGTTCTTTAAAGCTGAATTTAAGAGGCAGTGTCATGTAAAATTGATTTTTTTCGTTAGCTTTAAATTGTGTTTTAATGTTTTTCCCTCATCAAAAACAAACATGAAGTGTTGATTTGATTCTTTCATGCATGTTTGAGAAATCCTTTAATCTCCATGGCAACCAAAAACCTGGGTGGACCTAGCCCCGCCTTTGAGATTTAGCTCCTCCTCCACTCAGCTCCTTCAGACTAGCCAGCAGCAATTAGCAAACAGCTGCTGAGCTCATTATAGGAGCTGCTGCTCAGAGCAACGCTGGTAAAAAACATTAAAGGGATAATAGAGGAGCCATGTTGGGACGACTTCCTGGAGGCGGAGCTTCAGAAAGAGCAGGAGTTCTTAAAGAGACAGAGGCCCAATTTCAAGATGTTAAATCAGAAAGTCACATTTTATATAGGTAACAACAGCTGTGTTTCCATTGACCATATAGTTGCCCAATTCGACTTTTTGAAAATAAATTTGCTTAATGGAAAAACGTCAACTTTGAAAAAACTTTAAAGTTTTGGCGCTAGGATGAGGTGTTTCTTATGGCCAGGTAAATTTGGTTTATTTTATAAAACTGTAATGAAACACTTTCAACAACCAGATGTTACTACTGGTGGAAACCAAGAAGACGACAGGAAGTAGTGCAACATGTTTTTAATGATCAAACTTATTTGTGTGGGTTTTAATTTCAATTCTTGTTTAATAGAAACACTGCAATGGTAACATTAGCAGAATATCAACAAAGATTTGAACTAATTTGTAATGGAAATGATTGCGCTATAAAATAAACACAACACTGCCCCTTTAAGCCCTAAAATGTTAATTCTCTCCTGATTTTTCTTTCAGGCCTTGGAGCTGGATGGCGAAATCGACCTCTCCACATGTTACGATGTCAAAGAGTTTCCCGTCCAGAGGAACTACGGCTTCCAGATCCTTGTGAGTGTTGATGTTTTCCCGTTGTTTCTGATGCGCCGTCATTAATCTGAACATGAATCCGCCCGTCTATAAACAACCCCAGACTCCTGGTGATTCGGCTCTGGGTATCAGGCTTCCTCGCCTCTTATTGTCCGACATGGAGGATGGCACTTTGGTTTGTCATCTCTGTGACATCAGTGTGTTTTAAATTAGATGCAGCCGTCGCCACCTCTTTCTCTCTTAATCCGCGCAGCCAGACCGTCTTTGTTTACAGTCCTGCTGCCTCACGAGGAACCGCAGGAAAAACATTCAGAGGGAATCCGATTAATCATAATTCAGTGGCGCAAAAATACCAACAAGGTCGACCATTTGGTAGCATTAGTCTGGAGGAGGGCTGGGCAGTAAATCGGTTTTATTGGTTCATGGAATTTTTGGTTTTTCAAGATTTAATTTTTAGAAAATCAGATTTTAATCAACTTGAATTCAACTTTTTTTTCCACCTAATTCTGACTTTTTCTAAGAGTTCAGACTCTTCTGAGATCAAAAATTTGAAAATGTCGTAATTCTGAGAAAAATTCTGAGACAAAAAATGTCAGAATTCCACAAAAATCATGGAATTCTTAAAAAAATTACAGATTTTGTTTTTCATTTTCCCTAATCCTCTTCTGTAGAAACCAGATCTTTTCATAAACTTCATAAAAGACACAGACATATTTTTTCTTACTGTTAGTTAACTTTGCCTGTTTTGGATCGGTTAGAATTACCAAAGTTGCATTATGAGAAACATAAAATTTTGTCATATCCTAGTTTACCTTGTCCCTGCTGTAGAAGGCTGAATACGATAACAAGACATTATTAATAACATTAATACATAATATAATAGTGAACTGAAAGTGCCTTCTTTAGTTCATCTGTTTTTATTTTATCACCTTAAATGCTTTAAAACGGTTTAATTTTACTGTTTCATGCTGTAACATGTTTTTTGTGTTTGTTTTTGTTTTTTCTCGTGTGTAAACATCCGAAATGTGTTTTCTGATGAAACGCTGCTCCCAGTGTAAGGACGGCGCCTGCACGCTGTCCGCCATGACCTCCGGGATCCGTCGCAACTGGATCCAGGCCATCATGAAGAACGTCCGACCCACCGTCGCCCCCGACGTCACCCGGTAATCCCCGGCCGGGGTCGACGCCGGCAGACTCTTGATTTATCTAAACGCCCGTCTTCTGCCCCTCCTCACCCGCTCTCCCCTTCTTTCTCTTCCTGCTCTTCCGGTGTTTTCTGCCCGCTTCCAGGAAAAACATCTCTCTGAAACTGTCCGTTCTGAAGCCCAGGTTGGAGCGCTTGTGTGTTGAATTTCAAGCCGTGATGTAATCGCTCAGCAGTGTCCGTCCCGGCGTGCTTGTGGTCATGTGACTCAGTCATATTGTGCTTCAGGAGAGGCCAGAATAAAACTGATGCTGCAGAAATATCTGCAGAGCAAACAGTCGGTTATCTCTGCAGACACAGACAGATCTGACACTGACTGCATTATTATATTTACAGAAAAACACTCTTCTTTATGATGCAGTACTAGGGCCAGTATAGGTAAAAAATGAATAATAATTATGAGAATAAAGTCGTTATAATGCAAAAATAAATTTGTACGATAAAAAGTCATAATATTACCAGAATAGTTGAATATGAGAAAAAGGTCATAATGATTTTAAAGTCATGATAATACTAGAGTAATATTCTTAATGAGAATAAAATTGAAATATTACTAAAATAAAGTTAGAATAACACAAGAAAAATGTTATATTGAGATAAAATCATCAATCATAATATGATAAAAAAAATAATACTAACAAAATAAAGCTGTAATAATGACAATAAAGTTTAGGATTTTAACAAAGTAAAGTCGTAGAAAAAAAGTTGTAGTACAAGAACAGAAATAATATGAGAATAAAGTTGTCATAATGTGATAAAAATTATACGAATAATGAAGTAAGATTGCCAGAATAAATATTTTAATCTGTAAAAATATCAGAATAAAGTAAAAATATTAACAGAATAGTAATTAAAATACAACAAAACTCGTAATAATTCAAGAAAAGTCAGAATATTATGAGAAAATCAAATGAGATTAAACAGAAAGTTGTATGACAATATTGGTAATAATTCATAATATTACCGTAATAAAGTTCTATTCTGGTAACTTTGCAAATTAATTATCATAATGTTATGATTTTATTCTTGCAATAATAATAATAATGATAATAAATCTCTTAGTTTGTATGTTTGTCTCCAGGTCGTCTCTTTAAGGCTTCCCTGCATAGAAAACTCACACCTTGTTGCTCCACTGTTAACCCCGGCCCATCTGACCTTTGACCTCACAGTTAATGACCTATTTAAGCCGTGCTGATCTGGATTCTGTCTCGTTTCACTTCAACACATCTGTTATCAGCTGACCGCCACCAGATTCCTCTCATTCTTCTTCTAGATACGATGTTTACGTTGACGCTTTTCTCAGATTGTCTGCGCTGCTTTTGTCGCTTCGTCTGTCTTATAAATGTTTCTAATACTTTGACTAGACTCTGTTTACGGTGGTGATTCAGGGTTTCTGCAGGTCACAATCAAAACAAAACATTTTGTTTTTACCAAAATCTGTGCAGCAATCCCTCCTGAACAAGCATGTGGTGGCTGCATAAATATGCAGCAATTTGTCCACAGCAGCCATTTTATTTTAATTTAGACTATTTTCTTCTGTACTTGCACATAAAGTAGTAAAAAATATATTTAAATACACCATAAATTTACAGGTTAGACGTTAAAAAATTAGAATATTATAGAAAAGTTGATTCATTTCAGCTATTTAATTCAAAGAATTTAAACTTAAATATCCTGTAGATAAAGTTTTGCTTTCATTATGTCTGTTAATTTTTACTTTGTGGCTGACAAAGGGTTAAAAACCAAAAATTCAGTTTCTCAGATAATTTCAACATAATGCATTTTTTTAATACTTACTGTAGACTTTTAATGCGTTTGGTTTAGACAATGTCAATAAAGGAAACGATAAAATCAGTTCAAGGTTTAAATAAAGGATTATAAATGCTGCTTATTCTGGTGACTGGAATCATAATTGATTATGAAAAAGTTGTAAAATCTTAAATCTCAGTTGGACCTGCAGAAACTCTGTAGACGCAGAGCTGGAAGAGGCTGTGATTTATGACGGCGCATTAGAGCCGCTGCAGATGAACAAAGGAGGACATTTCTAACAAAAAACTCATTTTAGATTAATCTCAGATGTTTTCTATAAAAAAAACCCAAAATAAACAAGGACATGAGAAATCTAAAAAATCTTAGGAAAAACTCAGAAATTTTGTAGAAAAAAACAAGAAAATTTCTGTGTTTGAAAAGTCAGAAAATTTGCTAAATAGAAATCTGAAATTTTTACGACTGTAGAAACTTGAGAAAGAAAGTAGAAATTTTAGAGATTCAGAAATGAAAAAAATTTGACCGAGACTCTTGAAAATTTTGATTCTTTTTTTCTGAGATTGATCTCAAAATTTCAGATTTTTTTTTTCTAGAAGTTTTCTACTCTTTGAACTCTGACATTTCCAGGTCTTTTTTCCACAAATTTCTGAGATTAATCTAATAATTTCAGAGTTTTTTTCCAAGTAAATTTTAGACTTATTAAACTCTGAAATTTCCAGTTTTTTTCTCAAATTTCCGAGATTAATCATAAAATTTCGGAGTTTTTTTTAAAACAAATTTTCAAACTTAGAAATGTTCTTGTTTTTTCTAGAAAGGCCATGAATTTGTCTCTGTCTCTGATGACTCAATTATTTTGATTGTATTTGAACTGATGCAGGTATAAAACTCTCCTCCATTAAATCTGTCTTCACTGTTTGTTGATCCAGATCCATCCCTGATGAAAACATAAAGAGCCATGTGATGTTGGAGCCGTGTCAGGTGACCTCTGACCCCAAGTCGGATGACTCCAAGCAGTCGCCGGGCAGCAACGCCGGCACTCCTCCGTCTGAGCCACGTAGAAAAGGAGTCCGCGAGCGCCGGCGAGAGGGCCGCTCCAAAACCTTTGACTGGACCGAATTCAAAATGGAGAGGAAGGAGAAGCCGGTAAAAGAACGGGCGGACACGGTTGACCTCAGCTCGGCGTTCTCCACCACCTCCTCCTGCTCGCCCTCCTCCTCCGCCTCCTCGCTGGCCTCCTCGCCCGCGTCCTCCTCCTCCCTGCAAACCTCGTCCGTATCGGTTCCGCCCACTGCCGACGCAAAAGACAAGCCGTCCCCAGAGGAGCGGGGCAAAATGGACGTCGACCACAGGGCGATCAGGCTGAGGGGCGCCGACGCGACGGACGGCGTCGCTCCAGACGTCAGACAGGAAATCGAACAGCGGTGGCATCAGGTGGAGACGACGCCGCTGAGAGAGGAGAGGCAGGTGCCGATTTCCACAACAGCAGGAACCGCTGAGCGACTGCCGGCTAACGAGCTAGCCGCGCTTTTGGACAAGGAGGTGAGACTGTAACCATGGAAATATGACGAAACTATGACAATAAAGACACTATCAGAATAAAGATATAATATTATGACTTCATCCTTGTTCAATTTTATTCTCATAATATTATCACTTTATTGTCATATTGTGATTTAAGTTATGTAATATTATGACTTTATTATCATATAACTTTATTTTTATGACTTTACTCTCATAAAATCACAAGAATAAAGTCTTGTGATTTATAAGTTGTAATCTTATATTACGACTTTATTTTTGTAATAACATTATTCTTGTGACTTTATTCTCACGTTATGACTTTATTCTAAACTACTTTTTTCTTAGCCTGGCTCTGATACTGCATCATAGTTTCCACTGTTTACATTGTGAACATGTAATCTGCAGAACAGCTATTCATTATTTAACTTATTAACTTTAAAATTTGGGCATTTTGCTTGAAAAATTAGGAACCATTAGAAACTACAATGGTAACTCCTGGTTCTGCTGGTTAAGCAGGAATAACTGGTCTGTGTCTTCCAGTTGGGACAGAAGCAGAAGGAGCTGGACCGACTGCAGGAGCAGAACAGCCTGCTAAAGGAGCAACTGGAGAACGCTCTGGGCCGGGAGCAAAGTGCCAGGGAGGGATACGTACTGCAGGTACTTCACATGCAGCCCAGATCGCTGCTTCAGCTGTTCACCAACACCAATTAGAAACATTTACAGGTTTTAAAACATCAGTTTCCCGATGACATATCAAGTGTTCATTAATTTCTGGGAGTAAATGGAGTCATTTTTTTCAGAATTGTATTTATTTGGAAAAAGGTTTTATTAAAGGGGGTTGTTATGTATTTTCCAGGCACATGGTCCCATTTTATAACACAACCTTTAGTTGTTATGAAAATGCCTTGTATATCAGAAATTACTTCAAAACGTATGCTCCTTCAGAGTGAGCACAGGAGTACCTCAGGTATGTGTACTCGGTCCTCGTTGGTTTTTCTCAGCTGAAACGCCAAATTAATCTATTTAAAGTCGCAGTTTTCTGTGTGTCCCAGGAACATACTGACATTTTACAGAAAATTGAAGTCACTGTTATATTCAGTATATGGAAAGTAAAATAAAAAATGTTTTTGTTACAAAATCTGCAGATTTTTGTGTGAAAGACGTGTATATTTTTAAAACCAATCTAACGGGAGTTGTTGCATGGTTGTGGTGTTTTTGGAAGCATGAGTTTTCACTAACTTGTTCTAATCGAGTTTCACATCTCCTGGGAAAATAACGGATTTGATCTGTTGAGTTTAAGGTAAGAATCTTGATCAGTGAGCTTCGCGCTGTGCTTTTTTCTTCTGTCTGCATGTGTGCTTCCCAGCTCGGTTTCAGCATGATTTTTAATGTGTTTTCACTCTTTTATTCCTGCAGTATTTCTTTTTCAGAAACTCTGTATTAGCACCCCATTAAGTCTGAAAGGATGTAGTTCTTGTAGGTTTTTCTCTTTTTTCAAGTGAACCCTGAAAAAGCACAGTGGAAGCTTGCTAAAAAAAAAACTTCAAATAAACAGGAATATTCGCAAGAAAGGAGAAAACTTATTTCTCTGCTAATCCCTGAGATGTGGTGCTCTATAAATGGTGGGTAAGATAGGGCGATGTCATTAATAAAAATATCTCATGATCTTTTCAAGAGTGCAACGTCACCTTCCTCATCACCACACAAAGTGCCATGGCAACAGTTACACAAGCTCAACCAAGACTTGCAGGGTGAGCTGGAGTCCCAAAAGCGCAAGCAGGATCTCGCTCAGCAGCAGATCCGGACATTAAGGCGAAGCTACACCGAAGCTCAGGATGCCGTAGACCGCCATGAGGCCGACATTCAGGCTCTGCAAACCAAACTTGCATCTGCAATGGCAGAAATCGTAGCGAGCGAACAAGCTGTGGCCCGAATGCGCAACGAGCTCAAACTGGAACAAGAGCGCTCAAAGGAACAAGAGGAGGAATACGGCCGCAACGAGGCCACCTTGCGAGCCCAGCTGAAGGATAGCGAAGACAGACTCCGGGAAGTGGAGGCAAGTCTTTTGGAGAGGAATCAGGCCCTCAGGCACCTGGAGCGCCAGCAGGCCCTGCAACGAGATCACGTGAAAGAGATACAGAGGTTGCAAGAGAGGCTGCAGGAGGTAGCGGCTCGGCTAGCCGCTACCGAAGAGGGCCAGGCGCTAAAGGAGGAGCGGTTGAGGAATGAGCAGCAGATCATGCAAGAGAAACATGAGCGAGAGAGGCAGAACCTGTGCAGAAGATTGGCGGAGGCCGAAACTGCACAGAAGGAAGTAGAAGACAGGTTGTTGGAGGCTGAGCAACAGGTTGAGGCCTTGCTTAGAGGGAGGCGGGCATCAGGTGGGAAGGAGCACAAAGAGGAAATGTTGAAGCTGCAGGAGCAGCTAGCTCTGAAGACGGACAGGATGGAGACGCTGAGGGAAAGTGTGCGAAGGTTGGAGGAGGAGAAAGGCCAGCTGACGTGTCGCTGCCAGGAGCTTCTCAACCAGATCACAGAGGCAGACCGCGAAGTGAACAAGCTACGCAATCGTCTGGAAACCGAGGAAGCAGATTACTACACCCTGGAGCATTCATATGAGCGGGCTACACAGGAGTTTCAGAAGATGAGCCAGTTTCTCAGAGAAAAAGAAGAAGAGATCAAGCAGACTAAAGAGATGTATGAAAGGCTGATGGAGCGTAAAGAGGCGGACCTTAAAGAGGCTCTGGTCAAAATGACTGCGCTTGGCAGCAGCTTGGAGGAAACTGAACAGAAGCTGCAAGCTAAAGAGGTTCTTCTTTGTCAAATGAGTCAAAGTCTCATCAGTAAGACTGAGCCTTGCGATGCTGAAGAAGATCTGCAAGTCAAACTTGTTGTTGCAGAGGACCGCATTGCAGAGTTGGAGCAGCACCTGACTGCCTTGCAGCTGGGCTACACAGACCTCTGCTTGGAAAGGAAGCAACTCTCAGACCAGGACAAAACTGGAACAGTTAAAGCATCATCTCCCTTGTCGTCAAGCACAGACCTGTCCACAGATGACGCTTCCAATATGGAGAGATCCTCTGACGATAAAGAATCTGAAGCAAAGAGACCAAGGATCCGATTTTCAAGTATTCAGTGCCAAAAATATGTTGATCCTGAAGTTGTAGACACCGGTCAAACAAGCTCAGCTGACGAAAACATCTCTGACATTGCGCTCTCGCACACTAGTGACCCAGAGAAGTTCATTGCCATCATACACGCACTAGAAACAAAACTGTTCACTACCGAGGATAAGCTGAGAAATCTCACACAGAATCTAGATGTTCAACGGGCCGTAGAACCCAGAGATGTCTCCAATACTGATCCAAAGGTGTTGGAAAGCGTGCCTTGCTCCCCAGAGGAGATTAGGAGTGTTGAAAGTGAGACAAGGAGTAGTTCTGCTCTCGAGCATTATAGCAGCGCCTTAGTGTATGTTGAAAATGGGCGTGAGAAAGTTAGGGCGATGCTAAGTGGCTCCCATGGTACCACTGATGTACAGCTGCAGTCTCTTTCAGAAATAGAGAGTGATTTATTTAGTGCCTCTCTGCACATCCGACAAGGTCAGAAGACGTTGGACGAGCAGTCACCGGTTGCTCAAACCCCAGAGACGATAGACAAGGAGTCCCTGCTCCTCTTTGCCAAAACGTTGTCCTTTGAAGCCGCCGTTTTGAACAAAATGGCTTTGCTGTTACAAACCTCGAAGTCCGACTTGTTGCAAGCTTTTGTTGAGATATGGCAAGACTTGGAGCATGTCAAAACAAGTGAACAGGATTGCTTGGTGATAGTTTACGCGGATGTCTTGACCAGGAAGCTGATGTTGGAAAGTACATTCTGGAAGGACCTTGAGAAATCTGAGGCTGACGCTGCTGGAATCAAAGAGATTGAAGCTGAAACCGTCACAATCAACACCTTCCTCAAAGCAGAAATCACTTACTCAATGGAAAACCTTAAACTTTGCTACGAGGAGAAATTCAAACTACTCAAAAGGGAGTTGGCTGACGCCCAGTTTAGGCTCAATCAAAGGGAAACGGCTCTTAAAGCAATTATTGATGCTTCAAAAACACCTGATTTAAAATCTGTAATCAAGGATGTAAAAAAGGACCTCGGTATTAGCAAACAGACGTTGGCTGACATTCGCCCCCCTGAACTCGCTCCTTACATGGAGCAGATTGAAGTAGAGGAAGCTAGAGATTTGGCTGAGGAAGTCGTTGATAGACACTTGGCAAGTGTGATGCCGTATGGCGGTCAGTCTATTGAATCCTTTCAAAACACTCATGAATATCTAGCTAACGAGCTCAAAAGACAAGCAGGTATCCTGCAAAGGTACGCAGAGGAGATAGAAAGCGGTGGAAGTCATCCTGCACTGTCTAAAATGATCCAGGCGGTTTTAGGACACCAAACATCCCATAATGTTACAAGTACCTCTCTTTGCATGCGAGAAGCTCTCATTCAGGCTCAGGTGGCGTATGTGGCATGCAGGCTGCGGGCCACGCATGAGCAGGAGTTAGGCATGTGTAGGCAAACCAGTCAGGATATGGAAGCTCTGGTGCAGCAGCATTCGTTCAAAATCGCGGAAATCCAAGGAAGATACGAGGCTTCTTTGCGACAGGAGCAAGAGAACTTCTCCCAAACTATGATTGCTCTCCAGAGAGAGAACGAAACCCTGAAGAGTGAGCTCAGCGAACGCGTGAACCAGCTCACCCTTCAGCAGGAGCAAGTGTCTCTCCTGGAGGATCGTTTCCAGAAAGAGACCGAAGAGCTGAAGGAGAAGTGCCAAAGCGAGCTCAGTCAAGCGGAGCGTCGCCGCGCCTCAACAGAGCTGGCGCTCATAGAGACGGCCGCCGACAGCCAGAGAAAGCTTGAGGTTCTACTGGCGGACATCGACAGCATGGAGGAGCGTCACAACCGTCACGTCAGGAAGCTGGAGGAGCAGTTCAAAGACCGGATCATGGAGCTCCAGCATTTTCACAAAGAGGAGTTGGATAAGTTACATTCCCAGTATGTCGAAAGCTTTCAGAGTGCCAACAAACGACCTGAGGTCCTGAACTCACCTCCCTGCGAAGAGGTCGAATCCCGAATGGAAGAGGAAGACGAGGAAAAGAGGGCGGATGTGCCAAACGTGTCAGAGCTGGACTCCATGATGGTTCTGAAGGAGCGAATCCAGGAGCTGGAGACGCAGATGAATAGCATGAAGGACGAGCTGGAGAACAAGCACCTGGAAGGGGATGTGGCCAGCCTGAGAGAGAAATACCAGAGAGACTTTGAGAGTCTTAAGGTTTTTCTTCTTTCATTACATAAATTAAATATTTAAAGCAGAGAGAAGTAGACGTTAGCGAGCTATAGTGACATTTATTTTACTGTTACTGGGAAATGGTGTGATATTTTATTTTTATTTTTAAAGTTTAGGTCAAATTCAATGCAGCTATGAATATTGGCATGACGTTAGACTTCCTTGCTCAGTCCATCCTGGTTGCTCCATTCAGACGATCTAATGCTAAAAATGATTTCTCCCAGGTCAGAAGTTCAGATGAAAATAGCAAAAAAAGATGCTTAAAATAAACTTGAAACCATGCAGTTATTATGCATAATAATTTCTATTATTATTTTTTGAGTTGCTGATTCAGGCTGGATTTTGATGTTTTTGTTCATTTGACATCATGTTTTTTTCTTAAAATTAAAAACTAATTATTGCTCAAATTGGCAAAAAATATTTTTAATGCAAGTCAGAAAGAATTGCTTACTGCAGCAAATTAATCCATATTTATTTGACAGATTATAGTTTGTTGATGTTGCTAATAATCACTTTCCTTGTGCACCAGTGATGGTCATGGAGTACCACAAGGTTGTGTGCTCAGACCACTTCTCTTTCCTATAAACACACCTTCATTTAGTCAAAGTTTTAATCAGCTGATGATTCTCAGCTGTAAATATCCATTTAACCTTTCAAATCCAGTTAGTTGATCATAATTGGAGAATATCTTAGACATAAAATCCTGTTAATTGTTTCCTGTAAGCATTAAACTGTCAACTTTATTAACTGTTTTATGTTATAAATTGAATTGGACTTTTGATTGTATTGGGCTGATTCGAATGGAAATTGGATATGAATTGAACCTGTCTGTCTGTCTGTGAATTGGTGCTAAATAAATAAAATGAATTGGACTAAAAGGTGGATTGGTTCCCAACATAAGGAGAAGTTAATATTTTGTTGATATTAGACTATAAACGTTTAGTTTTCTAACCTGTGGAAGCTCCATCTGACTGAATAAACAAAGAGGATTTTAACAGAAAACCAGGAGAAATCTGATTGACTGGATGGATCAAACAAAAGTTTATTTTTACCAAACTTTTGTCATTTTTACTTGGCATTAAAAGTCATACCATTTCCCACATCCATGTATGGCAAAATGTTTATGTAAAAATTCAACTCTTGTGGGCAACAGCTTCACTGCTTTAACTTGCTCTACTAATGTAGCTGAGCTTTAGATAATCTTCTTTCCTTCTGCATGCAACCTAGACGTAGCACTTAATGCGTAGCCACAAGTAAATCACATCTCAGGTGATGAAACGCACAGACAAATAGCAGACTGAAACGTAAAATGCTGGGTCTTTTCTTTCTCTAGGCGACATGCGAACGAGGCTTTGCTGCAATGGAAGAAACCCACCAGAAGGTGGTGGAAGACCTCCAGCGGCAGCACCAGAGGGAGATTTCCAAACTCATGGAGGAGCGAGAGAGACTGCTGGCTGAAGAAACCGCTGCTACTATTGCTGGTAAGAAGTCAGCTTATAAACTCACTTATTTTGTGTTAAGCTGGGCGGAGATTAAACACGTTTCTTCGTTGTAGCTATTGAAGCGATGAAAAACGCACATAAGGAGGAACTGGAGAAGAACCAGCGCTCCCAGCTGAGCGGTCTGAACTCTGATATCGACGAGCTCCGCCTGCAGTACGAGTATGTTCCAGTAGCTGAACTGATTTAGCACTGCGCTAGAGATTTACAGGAGCATCGTAGTAAATTAAAATGTAATCTCACTGCAAAAACACATAATATTACCAAGTATCTTAGTTCTGGTTTCAAGTGCAAATAACTTATTTCACTTGAAATGAGACGAAACTAACTTACAAGTAACTTTTCAGCAAGATATAGAAGCATGTTTTACTTTAATAATTCCTTAATATTGATGAAAAAGTGCTAGTTCCACTGGCGCAGTTACCTAGCAACCCCAGCTAAGTCTGTCCGGTTACCTAGCAACCAAGTTCTGGTTCTACTGGCAGATTATTTCACTTATAACAAGGGAAAAAAGTCTTGTTATAAGTGAAATAATCTGCCAGTAGAACCAGAACTTTTCCATCAATGCTAAGGAATTATTATTAAAACAATCTGAAAAGTTACTTGTAAGTTAGTTTTGTCTTATTTCAAGTGTATTAAAATATTGGGAGTAAAAACTAAAACAAAAATACTTGGTAGATTTTTGTGTTTTTGCAGTGTAAAGTGTTACAGAAATTACTAAATTAAGATTAATTGCACTCAGATTGATATACCTCAAGCATTTATTTCAGTTAATTTTGATGATTAATGCTTACAAATTTTCTAAGAAAATTGGAAAATTTGTAAGTGATCGCTGTGGTAGATTAGCTGATTTTTCCAAGAAAATTTGGATATCAAGTTAAAACCTATAAGAAATGTTCTTCACACACAGAAATGTTTTTTTATGCTTGTTCGTGTGAAAAACGTATTTGGAGAAGCATGTGGAGTGAGTTGAGGTTAAATCTGTCCTGTCTGGTTGTTTAGGGAAGAGCTCCAGTCCATCCAGAGAGAACTGGAGGTTTTATCCGAGCAATACTCCCAGAAATGTCTGGAGAACGCTCACCTGGCTCAGGCGCTGGAG
The DNA here is from genome assembly GCA_903066815.1 of Brachyrhaphis roseni. Lineage (NCBI taxonomy): Eukaryota > Metazoa > Chordata > Actinopteri > Cyprinodontiformes > Poeciliidae > Brachyrhaphis > Brachyrhaphis roseni. The sequence goes on from CAEFZY010058726.1 coordinate 64,339, forward strand.
GCGGAGAGGCAGGCCCTCCAGCAGTGCCAGAGAGAGAACCAGGAGCTAAACGCTCACAACCAGGTCAGCAACCCGCTCAAATCCAGAAACACGTCCCCGTCTGCTGGTCCAAAACGCCGTTTTCTGTCCTGCAGGAGCTGAACAACAGGCTGACTGCAGAAATCTCTCGCATGCGCTCATGTTTCAGCGGGGAAACGGCTCTCTCTCCACTGACTCACGGCAAAGACGTTTACGAACTGGAGGTGGGCAAACCTGCGCTCACTAGCTGCACACATCTGTCTGTTTACATCTGGAAACTTAGCACATGCACACAACGCTGGAGGAGAGAAAGACTATTCTTTTCCTCACCATCCATTAAACAATCCCGTTAAATAATGAAGCCTGGAGATGAAGGCATTAATAATTTAGCGCCTTGATCCACAGCAAAGGGAAAAATGATGCAGAAAAACTCAAAACCAGTCATTATTCTTCTATTTTCTCTCTCTCCGTGTCGGCTTCAGTACACCAGACTCGTTGCCATAGCAACTGACAATAACGCCGCTAAAAGCATCAGCATCAACATTTCCCATACAAAGAACAGGACACTCAGTCCGTTACAGTTTTGATTAGCTGATTTAACCACCTGCTCTACTTTCAATCTGTCAGAGTTGGTGTTCAGGTCACCTTTCTTTTTATTTTTTTATTTTTAACTGAACCCAAACACACAATTCCACAGCTCATCCACATGTTACAGTTATCATAGTCAAGCTAGCATAACTGAACTACTTCCCTCTTCCTCTGTATTTTTTTCATAATTAAATGTTTTTCCCGACCTTATTATCTAATTGTCGTAGAGTTGACTAGTAGCCAAGCAGTGCGTCCCTTTTTCTTTTAAGATTTAGCTCGTTATGTTAACAACTTGACGGCTAACACCAATGCTAGTCATTGTTGGCTAGCAGCCTTTTGCCCTCCAGCGAAGAGATGGGGTGTGAACGAGAGTGCGTCTATATTATGCTAATGTCAAAAAACACAATTTTGCAATGGAGGTGAGTCCATTAAATTAGAAATAGATAAATAAGCTTGTTCATGCAATAAGTCATTAAGATGGATGTAAACAGAGACTATATTCATGATTAGCCGTAGCGCTAGCGCTCATCATCTTATTCAGGTGTTGGACAAACCGTGCTAGCGGCTACTTATACTGTGTTTTTGGAAAATGATAATCAGCCGTTTTACAGAAGAGCGAATAATTCAACATGTTCAATCAAAACACAACTTTTTATGATCTGTGAGCTGCACATTGTCTGAAAAAAAACAAACTACAAACCATGAAGAAGAGCACTTCCTGTCGTCTACTTCATCGTTTCCACCAGCAGTAACATCCAGCTGTTGAGCATGTGATGTGAAAAAAGTGTTTAATGAAATATATTTATTTTGACTTGGCTGAAAAACCACAAGCAATAACTTTTTATCAAAAAATTTTTGTTTTTTTCTGAATTGGTGTGTTTCCGTTAAGAAAATTTATTTTTGTAATTTCAATTTGCGTAATCCTATTTGCTACGAAATCGCACAAAATGAGAACTTTTCTTCTTTAAAGGTGCTGCTACGGATAAAAGAGTCAGAGATCCAGTATCTTAAGCAGGAAATCCACTCTTTGAAGGACGAGCTGCAGTCTGCTTTGAGGGTGAGTGAAACCAAAACGTTTCACTTCTTCATAAACGCCTTGTTTGAACCGCAACCGATTTCTCTGCCAGGACAAGAAATACGCCACGGATAAATATAAGGACATTTACACAGAGCTGAGCATTGTGAAGGCGAAGGCCGACTGTGATATCAGCAAGCTGAAGGAGAAGCTGCTCATGGCCACCGAAGCTTTGGGGGAGAGGAATGTTGACAACGCCGTTACATCCGGATACGGTTTGTTCAAACGGTTTTCCTGACCTATATTATCTTTTAACTTGGACTCATGGTCGAGTCTTTGATCGTTTTCCCACCTGATACTCTGGTACTCTTGCTTCAATTGGAGACTAAAACTGCAACATTTGTTGCATTTTCAGTTGGTTCTCTTTCACATTGCACTGAGTCAAACAAGTCAAAATAGTTGAGCAACCCGTTTCCCTCCTCACCTGTGGGGGCGCTGCACCAAAAACCACTGAAGGAAATGACACAAAAAACCTCTGAAGAAGACACTTCCTTCCTCACAAAATGTAAATAAAACTGGAGTGCCGTCAGATTTTAGCAGTTGTAGGATTTCTCTTTCGTTTATGGCTGAACACGACGACCCATTTCTCCTGTTAGCGCTAAGCTAGCGTGTTTGTTTTGGTCGTATTTTATAGTTAAAATTTAGCACTTATTAACTTTTTCCACTACGTCTCATTCATTATGTTGTAATTTATTCCTTTAATCTGAGCATGGTTAGTATATTAATATTTAATAATCAATATAAAACAGATAATCCACTAGTAAACATTAACGGGTTTCAATCTGTTTATAATTTTTCTTAAACTATAAATGTTTGTTTATATTTATAATTGACTAAATAAATATCTAATTTATTGTTATGAACTGAGATATTTGTGGCTAATTACAGTTTTAATGTGTTTTAGACATCATGAAATCAAAAAGTAACCCAGATTTCATGAAAAAGGAAAAGTCAACACCCCCCAAGCAGCTGCGAGGGCTAAGGTCAAAGGTCAGTGATGTTGTTGTTGCGTTGTTTGAAGCTGTTTAGACATTTCTGTGTTTTTTCAGTGTTTTTCCTCCCATGCCTTAAAGTCTGGATGTTTTTAGTGCCGCTGCTGTAAGTTTGTCTGTTTTGTCCATCAGTCTGTCACTGAGCAGGTGTCATGGGACAGCTGACCCCCGCTGGGGTCACCTCCCCCTGCAGCCGCTGCCTAAAGATGTGCTGTAGGTATTAGCATGACCCGAACTGACCTCGTCCTCATTTCCTTCCCTCGTCCTCATTTCCTTCCCTCGTCCTCATCTCCTTCCCTCGTCCTCATTTCCTTCCCTCGTCCTCATCTCCTTCCCTCGTCCTCATTTCCTTCCCTCGTCCTCATTTCCTTCCCTCGTCCTCATTTCCTTCCCTCGTCCTCATTTCCTTCCCTTTACTCATAACTCTTTATAAAATATAACACACTATAAAACATTTCTTACTTTCCTTTCAGTTAACTGGATTCATATTTAGTGTGAATGCTGCAGATGTTCATTTTATTTATTTTGCTCCATCATTTTGTCTCATTAAAGCAGAGAAACTTTAATTTGTTTTTGTTTTTTTTTATTCGACACGAAGTAGTTAGTAATTCTGAAATGTAAAGAAAATGATGGATGATTTTTTTTGTGGAAATGGTTTTCAGAAATAAAAAGCTGAAAAGTGTGGCATGCATTTGTATTTCCTTTGGCTCAATACTGACAGGAAAAATAAAAAGTAAAATTAGAAGAATAAAGTTAACTATTACAACTTTTTAAATCTAAATATTATGACTTTATTCTTGTACAAATTGAATATGTATCCTGCAGCGTCAACATGAAATAATATTTATCAAAACATTTAATTTATTATTTTCATCGGCTGTTATTAAGTTTACATTTTAATTATTTAATTACATATTTAACAAATAGTGATTTAAATAAATAATTTAATATTTATTTATTTCATGGTGCATTTATTTATTGATTGATTTTGTTCTTGTTTGTCACATAAAATCCCTGTAAAAAATAAAACATTAACCAAAGTTTCTGGGTCTAACAGTTTATATGGGATGTTTCCTGTTAGAGGTGATTTCTGTTTGTTCATCCATGAATTTTATTTTGAAATATTTAAACACTGTCCATGCATTCTGTCCACAAAAATAAATAAAATGTGTTTGTTTGTTTTCTCAGAGCCTGAAAGAGGGACTGACTGTTCAGGAACGCATGAAGCTTTTCGAGGCTAAAAACACCAGAAAGATTTAAATCTGTGTAAAATCTGAAGTTTCCTCCTTTTCTGGTCGGATGTGCCAACGAAAAACATTCAAACCTGGAAATTTTAGCTTCCATTCCTCCCACTTCTCGTGTTTTTACTGGATTAACTGGATCCAGATTATGAAACCCTTTACTTTTTTTTTAAAGAAAAACAAACATCACACCCATAATTAAAGTTATAGAAAAAACACAACAAAACAGTAAGAATAATATCTACCAGTATGAATTATCTGCTGTATTTACAGTGTTTCTGTCTACTGGTTTTATTGTGTTGCACCAGTTGGGCTGTATGTAACTACTGGGGTTGGTGTGTGTGTGGGTGTGTGTGTGTGTGTGTGTGTGTGTGTGTGTGTGTGTGTGTGTGTGTGTGTGTGTGTGTGTGTGTGTGTGTGTGTG
>CAEFZY010058729.1:0-49449 GCA_903066815.1 Brachyrhaphis roseni
ACACTAACAGTTGCATTCCATAAGCAGGAAGAAACATCCCATATTGAGAAATGTCTTTTCTTTTACAAAATCATTATTGGTGCCTCTGATGATTTTTACTGTTTCTTCTTTACTTCATGCCATGAATTTTCTATTTGTAATCTAGAACTTTCTGTGTACCTGAGGCATAGCTATCACATGACAGAGAAACCAGATTTTTAGCCACTGGGCCGGATGAGCGCCTACGGTTATCTTGCCATCTCACACAGGGGGAAGGAAGGCAAGGGAGGTAAAGCATTTTCAAGGCTCACTCTTTCAGAACTGCAGCAAAGATCAACATGCTGGGCTCACAAAATCTCCATGACAACAAGATTTAGACACTACCTGCCAGTGAGTTGTTTAGTAGTTGTGCCTAAAAAAATGCCTTTTCTGTCCTATCATCATGATTGTAAACTGAAGTTTATAAAACTCCACTGGGACTACAAGAATAGTGTAACTGGTCAAATGATTGCAAGACTGATCCTGTAATCATCACAATTGGTCAACTAGACACAAAGTCAGCCAGTTCTGATATCAAAATCCTAAAACCTCTGGGTTGGGCCAAAAATTTAAGAGAAGACCCAGAACTATAAGTTTCTCGAGTCTTAAACTTTTCAGTCACCTGACAACAATCGAGGCTGTGACAACACAGAATTAAAATACAATATTTTACAATAATTACCAAAATCTCAACCTTAGTGAACAATAAAGATTAATCTTATCTAACCTTATTTATTCATTTTGTGGGACATTAACAATGTACATTTATGCCATCATGTTACTTATAGAAAGAAATCTGTCCTCATTATTCAGAAACAGCATGCTATGTGGTACAAAGCACAGGCTATTTGATTTCTGATTTTCCAGCTGCATTTGGTAAGTTGGATGACTAAGAACAACCGACATATGGAGGCTGGTGGTTCAGCCTGCATTGCCAAGATTGGAGCATGAATCCAAAGAGACAAATACTTCTGAAATAAAGAACAAATTGAGTTTCAGTTTGACAAAAACATTCAAACAACTGAAAACCCACTGCAGTCTGTGAACTCACTGATGTCTTACAATGATTCTCAAGATGGACAAAAATAACAATGGGAATTAAAAATCTTATATTTTTTCAATTTCGTTTTGGTCTGAGAAAAATGACTAATAAATTAAAAGTAATTTTTCAGTTTTGGTTTGCTACCACACTTTTATAGAATTATTTATAACGTCACATTTTTGTCATATTTCCCAAGAAACTCTTTTTAGTCTTACAGCTTGTATGATACATTGTAAAATTGCAGATAGTCTGGTTTAAATCGATGGAATGGACACTAACAGTTGCATTCCATAAGCAGGAAGAAACATCCCATATTGAGAAATGTCTTTTCTTTTACAAAATCATTATTGGTGCCTCTGATGATTTTTACTGTTTCTTCTTTACTTTATGCCATGAATTTTCTATTTGTAATCTAGAACTTTCTGTTTACCTGAGGCATAGCTATCACATGACAGAGAAACCAGATTTTTAGCCACTGGGCCGGATAAGCGCCTACGGTTATCTTGCCATATCTTGAATATTAAAACAATGTTAAGTTTGAATATACTTATTTCACTATGAGGCTTATCTGTGTGGACTTTACCTATCTATTCATCCACTGTTTTTACCTCCATATCTTTGCAGGGTCATACATGGTTGGCAAGAGCAAGACACTTTGATCGCTTTGCCTGCTAGTTGTATACGAAGCAGTATACCTTAGTGTGTGAATGTGTGTAGGAATGGGGTATTGACAAATCGATTTGTAATGTGCTTTGGAGTCCTCAGACTTTGTAAGACCTCGGACTTCGTAAAGCGCTATGCAGATGGAGGCAAGTTACCGTTTACTATGTAGCTAGAACCAAAATGGATTAAACTTGGCTTAGAATAAAACCAAAATTAGGCAGCCATTTGTTTACACTGCTGTCAATGTAACAATGAATGTTAAAACAAGTGCTAAATGTGAAAATGTCAGTTCTGTTTAGAAAATCCTAGATGCTTAAGTTGAAGGTAATTGGGCTTCTTCGTCTCTTGAAGCTATTATCCAAAAGGCTTCTTCACTTCTAAGCATGGCTGAAGGTAAAAGTCTCATAACATCTAATCAGAATAGATGTTAATAGAATGGTGAATAGAGCCATTGAAGTCAATCATGGAGCAATTATGACACTTAGGAACTCAAGACTCAGCTTTTCATTTATATCTCAAGTTTGAGGACAGTAATGTACACATGAACTCAGTGGAAGAAGCCATCTATGTTAAACATGAAAAACAATACGAAACAGCAGGCATATCATCAGATATACACCTACTATAGAGTCTTAACTCGTTAACCCAGAAATTTTTGCAGAAATTCACATCTTGGGATGTGAACAAAACAACTTACATGGAAACAAGAGAAGAAATCAAGTTGTCTTCTGCTTAATCTCTAAGGATGAATGCCACAGTTGATCAGACACAGGAAATATTATGCATGAACAAGCTTTTGAATGCCAACATATTCTATTTGAGACCGCATGCTTAGCTTCTTGTCATGTTCCTTAAAAATTCTCCAAAACTGAGAGCACTCTGGGCACTGTCAATATCAGATGATTGCTTCCCATAGTGACCTCGAAAAATCTGGCTTAATAAAAGGAAACATTGTACAGCCTACATCTTTAACATTCTTCCCCTGTCAGTGTCTTGCTGCACAGGTCGGGTGTTCTCAGCTGCTTATACATTACCCATGTGTCTGACAGGGTATTGTCTGTCAGTGATCTTTCCACGCTCATCACTGTTGCTGTTGGGTCACTGGGGTGGATCTGAAAGGTCAGCCTCCTCCTTTTTCAGAGTCTGCTTTGGGATAGATAAACAAGTATGAAAGGTTTCCAAATAGACATCCGGCGGGAAGCAAGATTTGCATGGACAAGTAATGAATACTGAGGAACGGCATATAAAATAGGTTGGGTCTTTGTTTTAGATATGCAAAGTAAAACACCTGTAAACCTGTGGAGCATTGCAGTAATATTCAAAGCATGATACACTCTAGAATAATATACAGTATGCCCTCAAGGCACAGTTGCCAGGTGCAGAAGAAAGTGTTTGACTTTCAGTTACCCTTTACCAAGCCTCACTAGCAATAGACTTGCATCGTGCAAATACAGGAACAGCTAGTGTTTACAGAATACTTCTGATAAACTCTGTTCGACACAATTCTGAAAGAGATGAGCTTCAAATACATAGTGTAAGTATTTTCACATCACAAACTAGAGATAAGCAGTGTAAATTAAGTTCAATTTATTTATTTATTTTTTTAAATCAATTTAGTTATAATAGATTCATTCATACAATTGTTCTGAGAAGGGTAAAACATGTAAAAAAAAAGAAAAAAAACAAACAAACTTTCAAAGATAAACAATTGTTCAATTTGCAGAATTAAATTTCAGAAAGCCTCCCACATAAATAGAAACAAACGGTGCATTTATCGGTTAAGCTAACATGATATCTTCAGGGCTAATAGTTTCCAAACAGGCTTATAGTCAGCCATGTATCACCAATGTATGTGAACTTTGAGTGAACTCAAAAGAGAAGGATGATTCAGGAAAATGAGGCATGCCCTCATGGTCAGCAGTCACTGCCAGGTGCAGAAGGCAGACTGGGTAATTTAGTGCTCACAAGCCATCTATTTTACCATCTCTCTGTGGTTGTGAAGAATGTACCTGCGTAATGAAATGTACTGTTTTGAGGGGTGACTGGTTTGCAAGCCAAGGTTTTCCTTCAGGAGTTTTCATTGAGTGCCAACCAATGAGATAGAACAAGCCTTGATTCATTTTAGGAAGGTGTTTTTTTATTATTATTATTATATGAATTAAATACACAAAGCCAGTATTTCAGATAACCTGGGAGTGCTTGGATTTGCTCCTGCCAGAACAACTCAGCTCTACGTTATCCATTAGCAGAGAAAGTGGAATGGTGCCAGGGCCACAGCTCCCTCTTGTGGCAGTCAGTTAATTTAGCAACTTAACACTGTAAAAATATGAAAGCTGGTATTAGTGCTGCAGCACAGCTAGCAGTTACAAGAATTTAGAAAGGGACACATTTGAACTTCTGTTTGCTATTGCTACAAATATCAGGCAGCGAATCACTTGATACACAAGACACAATCATTAAAGGGATATTGTATTTGTTATTATTTATTATTCAAATTGATAAAATGTGTTCCACCTAAGGAAACCCAGCAGAATGAATTAAGTCACCGACTTAATTTACTCTTCCAGGATGAGCACATAACAGTAAAGGGTTAATGGCTTGTACTTGATAAAACACTTTATAGCACATTTAGTCATTCACCCATCCACACACATGTTGATGGTGGCAAGCTACTGGACAGCAGCCATAGCTCAGCTCCACACAAGGGAGGCTGCCATGCAGAGGAGGACAAAGCAGGAACTGATGTGGCAACCCGCCGAAACTCTTACCATTGTCACCACCATCATCCCAGTAGACTGTTGTTTGCATTATGTTGTCGACTAGGCAGCAATCCCTCATACTGAGATCCACTGGTGATTTGAAATGCACACAAAAGATACAGAAGCACGGATCAAGGGGTACTTTCTACATTAATGAAGAGTAAACGTTATTTTTACTCTTAAAAATAGATAAAATCATCTATAGGAGAAAAACAGCTAAGTAAATAAGCTCTGAGCCATTGTTCAAGTCTAGTATGGTAAAAAGTTAATGGCAGTAGTAGTTCCTTTGAGCTTCATTTAGGGGACAATAACAACTAAAAGAAGCCTTGTAATCTGCCTCACAGTTATGGAAAAAAAGCCAGCTATGAAAGTGAAAACTTGGACTCTAACCAACTCCATTTTAAAATGTTAAGTGGTAAGTATGTTTTCACAGTAACACATTAAAATTGGGTTGCTTATAAGTACTCAATCATCTGAGGAGATATTGGGACAAGATATTTTCCCTTTTTGCATCAGAAAACATCATTGAATTAGTTTTATTCAGCTTTCATCATTGATTGGATCACATTTGTGCACACTAATTCGTTTAGCTCACTACTGGTTGCTTTGGGGTTACACATACGGCATCTGTGTAAAGGGGATGAGCTTATATTGACTGAATCACTGTGGGAAGAAGATTTAACTAATGAAATCATAAAGGGAAATCTTCGTAAGGCAGCTGGGAGCCTTTCAGGTTTGTCCTCATTAATGACTTAACATAAATTCAGAGTCTAAGACTATTTATTCAGAGTCCTATCAAAAGGACTCTGAATAAAATAATTAGATGCTTGGTGACCATTTCACAGTGGCAGACCAATAAGAGTAACTAGGAGCAACACATGGTTGATACTTAAAAAAACAGGTTAAGCTCATCAGCAGGGGGGCAATCTCAAGGAAATTTAGTTGATTTTAATATTCACCCTTGATTCCAGGTAATTAAAATCATTAACTAAGAAACGTAGATGTGTTGCATTTATTTATTTTCCTTAAAGGCTCAACATCAAATAATTTCCTTATATACCTTTAAAAGTTATATTTTCAACCACATAGCTTCACTTGTAGCTTATCTTTTAGCTCATTGTTTAGAGGCTTTTGTCCACATCTTTACTTATATTTTTCCCAGAAGTGAACTCTAGAGACTCGGATCAATTATTTACACATTAATTTTCCACCAAGCAATACAGAGTAGAAAAAAATTATCTGTGCTGTACATACTGCAGTATTTTGCAGACAGATTTTTGCACTGACTAAATGGCAAATATTGCTTGGATTTTTCATTATAAAACCCTTAGTTTTACTACCAACCAGTAAACGACGAGAAGCCATAAGACAGTTTACAGAAGATTATGGAAGGCAGAACTGTAAGAGCAAATGGTTGTCTGTCAACTAAACTTCTGGTACTTCTGTGGTACTTGTGGAGAGCAAAAAGATCCTTCTGAGCTCACATAAAACTAAGCAAAGGATTTATGCACTGTGGCCACATTACATGTTATGGCTCTAATAATTGGGGAATGACCTTTGAGCCTGTGGTGTGATCAAAACAGACCAAAAATGTAAAAAATGTGGAATGCTGCATGTTTCAAGGAAATTTCAGTAATTAAAGTGGATCCAGGTAAATGAAAGTAACCTGAATTTAACTAATGTTGTGACTGGGAGGACGGTGGTTCAAAGTCTAAATAAAATGTATCTAAACTTTGACAATAATAAATCTGTCAGACTAACAGGATTAAAATGTTCAGAAAAAGCAAATCTTCACAACAATACAACAATATTTAAATCCATAAGTTAGTGGTGGCTTATTTAAGTACTTCAGCAACTTTTTTTAGGATGCTACACTTCAAATAATTTGTCACATACTTGGATTGCTTCCAAGTACATGCCACAGAGGGCAAACAGCCATATTACCAAAATAAAAACAAAACAGAAAATGCCAATTTAGAATTGAAAGAAAAACAAAACAAATGTTTTTGTGCTGATATACAGTTACGTTTCTTGGAATCTTAATATTTTAAAAGCCAACAGTGACAAAAACCTTAAACTTCATTTGGTAATAGCTGCAGAAATGCCCTGTATTTTTGCCTGTGCCTCTCTGGCCTTAGGGCGACTGCTCTTATGTTTCGCTGCTGATCTGCTGCAGAGTCGGGCGCAAGGCTTCTCTGTGGGGGTGCCTGGTGTCTGTCTGCTTGGTGCTTCTGGGGCCTCTGGGAGCCAAGACTACCTGCCCCTTCCTGCTGAAAGTCAACGACCAATTAGGACACCCATCTCCAGACATCCAATTTTGCAGAGCAAAGCTGCCCTGGCACATGCAGGCAACCAGCTTCTCCATATGGCACACCTGAAACTCCAGGTGATACTTGTAGAGAAAAAAACATCTCTGCAGAGCTGCATGTCAAAGCCTTCCACCAAAACCAGGTGGGTGAGGTGGAAAAAGTGTTTTTTCCTATTCAATAAAGAAGGCCACTGACAGTGAGCAAGATTAGCTGACAAGCAGGAGGGTGGTAGTGACTTTCTAGAATGAAAACTTACTATGCTTTTCTTTAAATGTACGCTTTATTAATTAGTGGCTAACATGTTTAGGGATTTTGGTCTTTGTACTGTTTAAGAAAACTAATTTAAAGGTTTTATCAAGCCAGACTTTCTGTAACTGGTTCTGATGCTTCTTACACAGTGTGATACGTAGATACAAAACCTGCATTTCCCCCCTGTCTGCTGGAAAGGAAATAAATAAAACTGTTCGGCGAAAAAAAACCCCAAAAAACTGCTGAATCCCATTAGAAGTTTGGACAGCTATAGTTTCGTTGCTGTTAAAATAGTTCTCATTAACTGGAGAAGAAAAGAGGCTATCAGATCTTTATTAAATTATTAAATGAAATGGGAGACTGGGCCAGGAGATGGAATCTAAGGAATGGTTTATTGGTAATCTCTGGCTGCACCCAGAGGAGCCTGAAGAAAAAAATAAAAAAATAAAATGATAATTGGATGAAATTCATCTTCTTGTGAAAAACGTGAGATTTGATTAACAGCCCCTGTAGAAAAAGTCAAAATCTTTAATGAGACTGTTTTGTTTGGTCTTGATCCATTTTAGATATTATAAAAGAAAAAAAAATATATATTTTCTCCACAACTGTTGTATCTTGTAGAAAAGGGCATCCACTCATCCTGAAGATATCCCCAACCAAATATTTTACACTTCCAAATGAATCAATGCGAGTTCAGTTGTGAAGTTGCAGCTGTCAACTGTGCTGACGTGCTGCTGGCTCAGAGCTTGCTCACTTTTCTTCTTCTATGTCTAATCCTTCTGACATCGTTTGCAGTTTTGACAGACAAACAACTAGTGGCATACAGAATTAAACAACAGATGGTTTGTGCCACTCAAAGTACCTCTTCAACAGTAAAATGTTATTTCTCAGCTCTCACGCTCTCTTCTTCTCCCTTTGGAGCACGGATGCAGATGCGCATAAACACCAATGCACCATCAAGTGCACACACAGAAAAACAGGCTGACACGAAGAGATCTGAGAAATGAGAACTGCAAGGCAGGCAAAAAATTTGCCTCCGGTCTTCTTCATCTTCTGTCCTCTCTGGAGAAGCACGGCTGAATTTGGAATCTCTCATCTGAGCCAATGAAAAATTGATACTTTTAAATATTTTAAAAAAGTTGTTCCTTCTTCAAACTTATCTTCAAAATTGTTCAGATTAGCAATATTTTTGATCTTGTAAATCATAAATCATGTTTTATTCATTGATATACCATCTAACAACACCCTAAATACAATTACATTTAGAGAGAAAAAACAATTTACAGTCAAGCACTAAAGTCACTCAACAGCTTATAAGCAAAAAAAGATTTGCCTCTGCAAATTTGTCCTGATCAAATGTGACGCATAGAAGGTGTATACCTCAGCATCTTGTTCAACTGCTCAATGAGAAATGTGCTGGAGTGTCGTACAGAGTGTGCTCACTTGGGGAAATATAAAGCAAAAGTAATCAATTATCACACCTCCCACCACATTCCCATTGCAGAGGGCCCTTGATTATTTAAGGGAATTAGGTATCGATCAGCTAAGTGAGTCAGTGGGACAGCCACAAGCGGGCCAAGCAGCTACAATGGAATTGACTGCATTCCTCCACAGCTCTTCAGTCTGCTGAAACACTTGGCACCTGAGTTAAAATGACTAACGGGATGTGGTGAAATTAACCGACACTAATTATGTATGGAAGGCAGGGTTGCTTAAATCAAGGTCAACAAATGTCGAGGAGGCATAGTAATCTCTAACCATATGCCAGACTGCGGCAGCGAAGTGCACCCTGAGCATGAGTGTCTGCAAGCTCGCAGTTCATTATCACCATTATCATCTGAGATGTCTGCATTCTCGCCAGGGCATTCAGACACAGGGTGTAGTCATTAAAAATACAATGGGCTTTCCACAAGTGCAGATTTCCTGAACAAATCAACATCAGTGCAACCTCTAATGCATAACACCTGTTGTTCTTTAAAGAGCTCATAATGTGTCTAGCCAAGAGAGTGCCAGTGCAAATTTTATGGATGGTCACTTACTGTGCACTTTTAAAAAGGCTGAAAAGAATGTGAATTGAAATCACTTTGAGGAGACTTTAGTGATCAGACATTCACAATGTAGTGAAATAAGGCTACATAAAGCTATATTAATGCTTATGAATACTTTTTATCCAGAGAGGCATATCAGTTACATAAAGAAAAGGGAGAAGATTTCTATACATTCTCCAGGATTAAAAATTCATCTATAGTTAATTTAATGATTAACACACCAATTTAACTTCTATATGGGTTAGATTAAAGGCAATTGTGAGTGTCTAAAATCAAGAATATATTCATGTTCAATCTATATCTACTCACTACTCCTTTAAAGGGAACTAATTATATTCAAATCATATGCACTATTAAGGAAAGCCTAGTGACCAAAAGACAAATACCCCAAATTAACTCATTAAAAATAAAAGAATTGCCAGGAGCTTATGAGCACAAGAAAAATATTTTATTGAGCATTTTAATGCTCACCTACAATCCTAAAGGGAAATGTGGAAGTAAGATGTGATCCTGCTATCAGAAACACCTTAGTGGACAACAAACATACACAAGAAGGAATCCACAAATTGCCTTCCTTTAGGTCCAAATTGTGTTGCTTCAGCTCACAAGGAAATGGATTTCATCTCTGGGGATCTGTAGGTCCAGAAACCTGTCTCCTACCGTGACAGTGGAGTCACAACAGCTAACTGATTGCAAAGATTATTAGATCTATGAATGATCCCATCTTTGGATCACGACGGACTGGTAAAGTAAACCGCTTGAAGCAACTTGCTTGGTTAAGCTTCTATGGAAACTCTCTGTCTCTGTGGAGAGTGAACAATTTAATCTTACACGTTCTTTGTACTAACCTTTCACAAAAATGTTGTACCATGTTAATAAATAGGACATTTAACAAAGCTAAATTGGGAGAGCCTTAATCTTATTGCTTGATTTTTCAATTTACAGCATCTTGTAATGTCAAACATGTAATCAGTTTATTTACCAAATAATTCCCATTTAAAGTTTGACAATCAATAATCAATGTTTAAAAATACAGTTAGTTATATATTCTCTCAAAGTTAGCAAAATTTTAAAATTAAATACCATCCATCCTTATGAAACTCTATATCTATTCCATTTAAGATACTTTAAAATACACTGTTAAGCATTTAGAAAAATTGAAGAATAAAAACTAAGCAAGGTCATTCGCTCCAGATGTCTTGAAATCCCATGCAACTGCTAGTATAAATAAAAATGTACATTGACTAAATCTGGTTCTACAAGGCCACTTGGAGTTATCTACAAAAAAACAACAAACAACCCTCCCAGTTATTTAGATTAAAGTTTACATTTGAGGTGTGTGCTTTACATAGATAATACCAAGCACATCTGTGTATACAAATAACCACATCAACATGTTCTTCACTAACTGACAAATTGGTAAAAAAAAAAAAAAAAAATCTTACTTCTGCATTAATTCACATTTGTTCGTACAACATCCATTTGTTAAATTTTAAGAAAATATCAAACTAATAAAACAATTTACCTTTAAGATTCTTTCATTTGATATAGATTTGAATCAGAATGGAGACAGGAAATTAATTTGTGCATTCTTGTATAAAGAAAGACGGTGCTGGAGGCTGAAGGTCATGTAGTGACTAATTATCTTGTCATTGATGTGACAGTCTTAAAAAAAAAAGAAAAAAAAGGAAGAAATTCACAGTGCAATCACTGTACATTTTTGCAAGCACTATACATTGATTTGTTTATGTAAATGTAATTTTTGCATTAAATGGCAAGTGTGTTTAACTCAGCCACAAAAAAAAGCAGGAGCAAAAGTGAGCAGAAAGAACTAAGTGATGCTGCAGGCTATGAAAGACCATAGAATGTTGCAAAAGTTACAAAAATAAAATATTTTGTGCTAAAGTGAATTCACATGAGAATAAGAATTAAACACTTGCGTATTAATTGCATGGTAAGTGTCTCCTTATTTTGTGTACGTAAACTTCTGGTTTCAACTGTAAATATACACAACAATGGATGGTCTTTCCCCTAAATACATACAGTATATACTACATACTTTAAATGTGTATGAATTGCATTACTCAATTTGGTAGGTGGTATTTCTTGAAGGCCTGATTTGCCACAGTATCTAGTTTCAGGATTAGAAAGATAGCTTTTAAAAATAGCTTTTTACATTTGTTCAAAAGCTTTAAAAACAGAAATAAAATCCTCACCAGACTTGTGCTTGGGGCGTCGACCTTCTCTGTTTCTCAAGGGCCTGCATTAATATGATAATTTGCAGGCTCTTGGACAACATGGATGCATTAAGTCATTCATTTTAAATTTCTGTACAAGAACACATGCAGACTCATGAAAATTCTGTGAACAAACCCACTGAAGTGGAAAATGTCTTAAAATTAAGAGAAGTTCAACTAAAATTTCACTTGGCAGGTTGGTGATAACTTTCAGAGCCACATTTTGAAGAGAAGGACAGTCTATTGTAAGAGAAAGACATGAAAAAATAGGCCAAAAATATAAAATTTGTCTGAGATCTGCTGTGATCCCTTTGCTGCTACTCTCTTGCAAAAGTGTTTGAGACTGGCTGCAGATGACCATCATTTATCATTTTAAAGCTGCAAGCTGGTGTTTTGTAGAGGAAATCCCTGTTGTATGGACGGCACTCTGAGCTGACTGCAAAGCAGCCACTGCAGCAGAACCTGACTCAATGAGACAAGCTTGATGACTCCTTGTGCAGCCAAGTTTCACGAGAGCAGGGACAGATATATTAGATTCTTGATTGTTTTATTTTGAAAGTCTCACTGCCGTGTCAACTCTATAGAGCTTTAATTTGTAACAATGCCAATCGAGGATGCAATTTGATGTCTGCTGCAGGTGGCCATCAACCACTAAAACGGTTTTCTTTGTAATCATTTGCCCTGCTAGACTGGAAGTAAACACTCACTTTGAGATGCTCCTGTGATTTCAGGTAACACATAGTTAACAATGTTCACACTGTGCCTCTTATTGATAATTTACGTCCCTCATTATTGGCCACTTTCAGTGCCATTAAGAGATGCTTCTGAGTCATTGGGTTGCACTTCTCCTCTGGCGCGTATCATACTGTAGCTGAGGTGAAGAGCTGATTAAAATCTGACACAGACCACTGCACTGATGACACTTATTTGGGGCCTGCAATAAAGATGGTGATATTACTTTTTGAGTTTCTCTAGACTGACCTTGTTTGCTGCTCTGCTACTTTCCTTCTAAGCCCAACTAAAATGTATTCATATATCTGTAAAAAAAAAAAAAAAAGTCTTTGATGGACTTCAAAGTGGGAAATAAAGAGGCTGAATGCTTCTTTGGAGCGAAATAGTCTTAGGACAGGTATATCTAGAGAAACAGGCTCCCACCAGAGGGATATTTCTTGAGACAGTGTGTGATTACATGCTACATTACAATGCAAGTCATTACTGCTTATGGCAAATTAATTGCATGCCTCTCAGCAGAGCTAAATTAAAATGTGGCTGCTCGTGATACTCTGAGACTGATGGAACAAGGTAATGTTTGATAGTTCGATGTGCAAAAACCTGGAGACTTGCAAAAAATCTACAGGATTTTTTTGGTTGTTGCAGAAAAGTTTTACTACAGTCATATTTATGGGCTGCCTATCAACCATAGCAACCCTCAAGGTTTTTTCACTGATGCAGCAATTTTTTCACAATTAATTTATGATTTACGTCCATTTCAAAACCTTTAGAGCAATAAATTGACAGCGATGCAATCAATTATTCATAACTGCTGTACACTTTCATTAGTATTGGGGTGGCTGTGGCTCAGAAGATATAGTTTTTATCTATAACTCATGAGATTACTTGATCAATAGACTTTTCCAAAAGTCCACATGAATTAGCAGAAATGGATCATAAAATTGAGATGCATTTCTAAATAAATAATATAGGGAAAAAACAAACACACATGGGTCTTCTGTAGAAAACAGGTGACATCTAAAGGCAATTAGTTGGGCATAATTCATGGATGCTGAATACAAATGCATGACTTACTTTTAACACATTTCTAAAAATATATTTTTTCAACTTCACAATTATACATTTTTTTGTGTTTCTACATCACTTAAAATCCCAAAAATTAAAATACATTGATGTTTGTGGTTTGTAACATGACATGAAGGTTCAAGAGGTGTGAAAATTGTGTTAAAAAAATTCTGAGAACCTTTATGCAACATCTTTACAAGGTCTTTTCCTTTTGCTCTGGGATTGATTAATCACTTTTTCACCTAATCATATCAATCTTCAAGATGCAGAGGCAGCAACTGGGAAGTTGCAGTAAAAGACTTGCTTTAACAAGTTTAACATTATTAAACTTGCTAAACAAGTTTAATAATAAACATTATTTATGTAATTCTTTTATGGGAATTCTATGGAATTATTCCATGACAAAAAAAAAGGAAAAACTGCTAAAAGCTGCATTTGTTTTTATATCTCTACTGAAAAACATTAGTTCTTTACCATTTTAAACCATTAAGTCACTGTGTAATTTCCAAAGACATTCTGTAGTCACAGGAAGCAAAATTGAAATACAAATTTTCTAGAACTACTATGTAATTATTTGTATAGGAAACAAACAAAAACACTAGCAAATATCCTGACAAACTTACTTCCTCAAGAACATTTCAGAATGATTCCCTAAAATTTGCATAGGAAATTACTAGAAAACTTGTTTATGAGAATTCAGCGTGTGCTGAAAATAAGTCATATACCAAACCAACTTTGGAGCTTGTTAGGATTCCAAAATTGTCCAGTTTTGCTCTTTGCTTCCAGTGTTTCCATGTTTCAGTAAATTACTACATGTATTTTCTGTCTTCATGGCGCCACACAGAAAATGAGGGTGACTCAAGAATTTGCACAGTAATGGAAATCAGTTTTCAGGTCACTGTGTGCAGCCACTGGTACTCTGTCAAAGCACAGCCGACTCTTGCTAAATTGTGCGTGCTGCATCACAGACCCATGATTTTTTTTCCCCCCTCCAGTTTTAAACAGGTCATCGGAATATCAGCAGAGCAGATGTGCTGTAAGTCAGCTGCACTCTCAGTTAAGAAAGATCAAGGCAATAAAGGATTGTGTTCTAATTCTATAGAGCTTGTAAAAAAACCCTGTCTGCTTCAATTGTGGAAAAAAAAAACCCTCAATTATAAAGCAATGCAATGTCTTACATTTGTTGCAGATGGTTTGCATGTGCTATCTGCTTTATTTATGCACAAAGCAAATACAGATGCATAGAAGCACCAACAGTCCAACCACATTCAGGAGATGAGAGCAATTTGCACACGTTTTTGCATCAGTTTACATCTGTCCTCCCCTCAGCCACAAACTCAGTGGACAAAAATTTTCTTATTATTTAGCAGACAAAAACTTTTATACATATTTTATAATAAATATGCAGTCTCACACACTCAAAAACATAAAATAATAGTTACAGAATCAATACATAAAAGTAAATAATAAATGTAAAAGGAGACTTCATATGGCCTAAAATGTGAGTTTTAGTGTGTTGTAAAGTCATGAGAGCAGATTGTTTTCCCTTTTTTATCTTCTGTACTACAGCTATAATCAGCTTTTAGCAATCTGTCTGACACACATTTCTGATCTATGAAAATGTTAAACTGCTTGCTTTGGCTGTATTTTTTATTTTTGTAAATAAAAGAAACAATAAATATCTCTCACCCTGAAATTGACTTCATTTGAATGTGTTAACTATGTAAATGCAGAGAAACTGTTTGCTTGATAGAAATACTTTTAGAAGTACATTTGCTGTTTGCACCAAGCTGTGGAATAATGACACAAACTCGGGTATGCATTTGGATTTGTGCCCGATAGTCTTTAATCAGGAAAAATTATTTATTCAGTATTACTGCAAATAATTTGAAAAAAAAAAAAAAAAAACTGCCTCATTTCGAAGCAGAGGGGTGGTACATTAGCAACCAAACCCATTAGTCCAATGTTAGTTTATGCATTTAAAGTAACTTGGAGTGTTTACAATTTTTTTAATCTAAATTAATTTTTTATGTCCTGAAGCCTGAACTAGCTTATTATTCATATTTTCATGACATGAGGTCAGGCAAATTATAATGTTCTAAACAAGACATTGTTTACAGCTATTTTCTTCTTTACTGTTTTAGTGCTTTTAAGATAGCCCTACCAGTGTATTCCCAAAGTCTGCTTGTCCAGAAAGAAACAATGACACTTTGAGGAAACCTGGGCTTTTAATGCTTTTCATGTTATTTGCAAACCTTTAATGAATCAAGGACAGTCACCTCCATAAAACCAACATGAACCAGCTTAGTAAGGCAAAAAGTAAAAGGGCAGCAGGCAAACCCAGCAAGTGGGGAATCAGAGCACCTGTACCAGTGAACAGAACGCCAGCAGGATTGGGGAGAACAGATGGCCATGGCTGTCATATTATCATGGAAATATATCCCAATGTGTATTTTATGAATCAAAACTCTCTTTACTGCTGATGTTCAAAAACTCTACATGGCTCTTTTGAGAAGGCATCTCAAACAGGGTATGAGTGACAACAGACTGATGCAGACACCCCCTTCCCACACACAGATTTTTTATTCATAATTGAACGATGGTGCTGCCTATATGTCAGAATTTGAGTGGGCTTATATACTTGATATTTTATTTAAACTATTTTTTTTCTTCTTTTAAATAGAAATCCCAAGCCAAATAAAATTGTTTTCTTCAAGGTATATCTTGCAAAAATAAATGATTAAATTGTGTTCTGAAGGTTACTTCCAAGGGCTTTCTGTTGTGTAATTCACCTTTAACAAGGTTATACGGCTGAACGCTTCTGTCAGATGACTGCAAAATGATTGTGTAAAAGAAGATTCTTAACAGATTTAAATGAATACAGTAACTTCAGCATAGATAAATATGGCAGTCATGTTAAAAATGTTTTCTAAGTTAAGAGAATGCCCATTCTACTGCTATTACACTTGTTTTTTAGGGTTTCTAGATCAAAAACTAACTAACAGCTTTGCCTCAGTATGTTTGTGGTCCACCTAAATGAATGTGTTGCCTCCATTCAGATCCCATTAGTTTATCTTTGCAACCAGAACATCAAAACAGCAAGACATGCCAGCTGGCTGAGGAAGCCATTTTATTGAGACTTAACCATCTTTGCCCCCCTGGCCTGCATGTGCTGTTGCATTCTTGAGACAGAATCATATAATAATTGCTCCAAGACAAGTTTTAGCCATGCCAGTTCCTGGAAGCATTCTTTACTTATAATTATTGAAATGTCTTTTCTATCTTGGATGAGGAGGAAGTCCTGAAGGGATGTAAGGTCATGTTTTCTACACAAAATAAAATCAAATTGAGTAGTCTCAAACACCCGCCGTATGGGCAAATCCCCCCTCAGGCATTAACATAAAAATATAAATTTTTAACACACTGGAGACTCAGTGCATCAATGCAACAAATTAACAATTTCCTATAAGACCACAAAGTACAATATGTGCTTCCAGATATTTCACTAGCAGAAATTACATAAAGGGAGTGTGTTTCTTACTCTGAGGCAAAGCTTTAAAAATATTTTACAATCAACTTACTAAGGGTAATGTAACCATGCTAAATAAATGTTTCATGTTTATTTGTAAAAAAGAAAGAAAATTTAATTTTCCTTTCACACAATTATGCACTACTTTTGCTTGCAAAATATAGAATATGAATATATATGAGGCTTGTTTGTCAGATTAAAAACACAGCAGAAAAGAATAACCTTTGAGCAAGTATTAGACATACTTTTCATTATGTCCGCATTTTGTATGCGGACTTAAAACTTAATTGTTTTTTTTGTTTTTTTTTTTTACTGATTTGATGTTATATCTTCTAAGGAATAAAATATGTATGTGGGAAGTCATAATAGCCCAGAATTACAGTCTCAAAAAAAAACAACTGATCAAAATCTGTTTGTGCTTTTAATGCTTTTCATGAAAACCCCAAGGTATTGAAACAATAAAGCAGTTTCAATATCTTATTGAAAAGGAAACTAACTTTTCAATAAGGTATTGAAAAGGTAGTATGTGCTTATAGCAAAAAAAAAAAATATGAAAAGGTTCAAGATTTAGAACTGTTTGGATTGAAATGTAACATTTATAGCAAACAAAGTCACAAACCAGTTACAAGCTCATGACGAGACACTCTTTAAATTACCTGTCTGAGTTATTTTTCCATAAAGTTTAGTTCAAACAAGGAGGGGAAGGTGTGTATTAAAGCAACTTTATTCCACTCACTACCTCCTACAGTGCAGTGGGTACCTCAGTGACCTGTTTGAAAGAGGACAAACAGTGAGCCAACAGCTGATAACTGGGAATTGATTAAAATAGCTGAAGTAATGATTTAGTGTTTATGTTTGCTTAACCTACACACACCTGCAGAGCCAACAGACAGTTCATGTGGAGACTGAAAGCAGGCAGCAACGATAAGTTAACGTTGCGTCCTCTGAGGTAATGCCTTGCATCTCAAAGTTTATTGTTTCAACTACGACAGAACCAGTCTTTGCTTCTTGAGATTGCTCCATATTCTGCTCCTTCTATGTTTTTCTCAACTCAGATTTGACAGATTTCAGGATGATTCTTTTTAATTAGCATATTTTTTGCAGCTTATTAATTGATTCTTATAGTAGTATTTCTGCATTGTCAAGAAAAACAACAAAAAGAAACAAACAAAAAACTGACTGATCTTCAAGCAAATTAACTTTATTACAGAACTTGCTGTGAATGTTATTACAACATAAGGTGAGGTATATTGTTTCATTAAACCCTCTGATTTCTCCCAAGACTGATAAATGTACATCAGCTGCCATTGATAATTGTCATATTCCACTGCAGAGAGTCCCTGGTTGCAAATTGTGTAGGGATGTTTTCCAATTCTTTCAGTGTAGAATTATCTTTTTGCTTGTTTTAGCCAGTTTACAGCTAGTCAGATATATTTTACATTAATGCTGACCTCTTTCCAAAACAATCTATGGGGTATAGATTTGTAATTTTTACACCTCGGCTTCAAGGCCTGCGGTTTGCATTGTATTTGCATTTTGTTTGTAAATTTGTAAACGTCAGCCTCCTGACCAACAGAAGTTACTGTAACAACTCAATAATCT
This sequence comes from Brachyrhaphis roseni, assembly GCA_903066815.1. Taxonomy (NCBI): domain Eukaryota; kingdom Metazoa; phylum Chordata; class Actinopteri; order Cyprinodontiformes; family Poeciliidae; genus Brachyrhaphis; species Brachyrhaphis roseni. Next base: position 18,254 of record CAEFZY010058729.1, read on the forward strand.
ATTCTACTTTAAGAAATCTAATGTTTTCAAATGCAAAGTGCTGGTCAGGACTCTAATGCTCACCTGTTTTATATGTTACAGATTTGTTTTTTGTGTTTGGCATCGTTGTCCTTCTGGAGCATACAATGACATCCAAGTTTTCGGGACCTTTTTGTCCATTTGCTATGAATTTGAGGAGTTTGGTAATCGTACTCTGTTTTAGTTTTTCTATCCATTTTTTGCAGTTGACTGGTTCATCTGACAGCAAAAGTACCGCTGTACACCACCATGTTTGATTGTCATTTTAACTCTTCTCCAACCCCACAAAGATGTTCTTCCAGTTTATTGTAGACATAAACCATGGCAATTTATAGGTTAGTGTTGAACACCATAATGAATTTCTTTTCATTTGAAGGTGACAGTTTGGTTCAAATTGTTAAAAACTCTGGTGTTTGCAAACATTAATCTTCTGGAATGGTCCTGACTTATATCCTATTGAAAATTTATAGATTGTACTTAAAAGTTAGGTTCAGTTCCAGGGAACCAATCAATTTTAGTCATTGTTTCACCCTAAAAAAAAACCCCAAAAGAAAACCCCTACAAAAGACCACCTAAATGCATTTTCAAAAAGCCCAAAACGACCATGAAATTTATGCTGGTCATAGGTGTATGTAGTCTTCTGACTGGGACCATTTGTACAACCAAACATATTATTGTTCATCACATATCTGTTATATCACGGCCACTGAACAAAAAAAGCGGTGAGACTTTTAAAAAAATCCTGAACTGATCATTCATATTAAGCAATATCTTTTTATCTTGACATTTAACCAGTATATGAATGGAAAAATTAAGATGGATGCTTTAAAGGTGAAAAAATGTGGAACAATTTATAAAACCATTTTCTGCAAACCCCCCCACCCCCAGATTTTTAAAAACTATAAATTATGCTTTTACTTTAAAAGACCATTATAATCCATCCATATATGACAATATTAGAGATAAACACATTGCCCTATATTGCCTAGATTTCATATGTCACTGCTGACATAAAACATAAGATTTTATCTCAGTAGGAGACAAACAAGGATGCACTTTGAAAAAACAACTTTGTCTGTACTTACGTCTGAAGAATTATGAAGCAACTTAAAGTTCTCAACAAAATCCTTGTAAAAATACTAAGAGCCTCTCAATTAATTTTTTGAATACAAAATTGGTTGATGCAGAAAACATCTCCAACTCCTCTTGCCCCACAAAATAATCTTATGCCAATCGATTTGAAAAGAATTAGGGATACTTAGTTAGGTTCAGCAATTTTCTCCTCTAAATTCCAACTAGTCCTGACAACATGAAAAACATCCAGAGGTGGATTCCAAGCGGTAAACAACAAAAAGGCATTGCGGTTAATGATCCATTGATCACATTCATCTTGCTGGTAAAGATTTTGGCCCGTTTAATAATCCTGCAGTGGTTGCACCCATTACAGAGCTGATCCTGCAGTGCGGAAGCATTCTGTTTAAACCATTATCTTAAATCTATTTGGCCCTGACTTGTGATGGACTTCCAAGTAGCAGGCACAGCCGAACGCATTTGCATTTGTCAAATGACAAAACTGGTTCTAGAATTTGCATTAAAATTGCACTACAAGTGTAGCTATTAAATCCAAGCAACAAGATAACTTTCTGCTTTCTGAAATTGTAAGGTCACATGCACTAGTTTTTCAGTTTTTATTTAGTAAATATAGTAAGTAAGAAAAGATGGAATGTTTGCAGCTTATCTAAATTAAATGTTAATATTTCTTTTCCCTAAAGTTTTAAAGCTCTTTCAGCTTAGCAGTTTTATATTGTCGTAGTTTGACTTAGATGCACAGAGGCCCACATTTTCTGTAATGTTTAACACCACAAAGACTTTGGTTGTTTCTGAGCTTCTTATATGATAGACAAAAGTAAACTGAAAACAATTTACCATCTCAGCTTTGAACTTTAAATGCCATTCTTAATTTGCTGATGTGTCTAATATTTAATTGACTGATGCCGGATCATTAATATATTTGTTTTCATATTCAGTGGGAAACTTGTGTTTTTCAAGCTGCAAATGTGTGTGTTGGCTCTTTCTTGAGACTGTTTAGTAGCTATAGATTTACTTTCAGAGCAAAACAGTTTTATGTTGATCATTTATATCAATATCTGTGGACCAAATAAGCCTTCACAGAACAACATAGATCAGCAGCACAGATTTTTTTTGCTGAAACAATAAACACTGGCCTACATAATGTCAGAGCTAATATGTCAAATTTGAAGTTGTTGTTAGAAGGCTCAGCTTTGATGGAAAAGAAAACAGGATATAATGTGTGCCTACAAATATTCCTCTTTTACTTGCAGCTAGAATCAAGGCATATGTTTAGAATTTGATTGCTGAGCAGAATCACAATCCAGGGATCCTTTTTAGAGCCATGTTTTCTGTGCTTGGACCCCTGCCTAGCTATCCAGTTGATTTCACCCCAGTAAGATGTTATTTCTACACAAAAATGGTGGAGATTGTGCATTTTTAAAAGACAAGTCAAGGAGGGTGATTTCTGCTGATCCCTTTCCATTACTGCTCTCACAATAAAATCTTGCTCTCAGCCATTATACAACAAAATAGGTTCCTTGTACACATGGTTTGATACAGAGACCAGCTAACCCTAACAATTAAGGTTTGGTTATTGTTAAATTAAAACTTAACTCTGTATGTTAACCCAAACTTCATGAGTATGGAAATATGCACATCTGTTTGAAACAAACACAAAAATTGAACATTACTATTATTCATCTAAAATAATTCCAACTGTTTTAAATGCTCCTTGCATAAAATAAGATAGGATTTTTGGTATTAGAAAAATGAGCTGTACTGTAAAAATGTAAGTTTCTTTTCTATCATTCAACATGTTATGGTAGGGATTTGATTTTAAACAGCCTTTAAAATTGTTTTATAAGGTTACCATGGAAATTAATCTGAACATGTGCAGAAAGAATATGAGGTGTGTTGGCGAAGACAATCCCCTCTGAGCGTTTATACCTGTAGTTTACAATCAATAAATGGCAAGGAAAGCGTTTACTGGGCAGATGCTTTTAACAAGAAAGAGTAATTATTAGTTTCTAATTCACAAGTCTTAAAAACTTTATCAGTTGGTTTATTATGCATCAGTTCGTTATCTTTAATGGTCTTTCAAGAACATATTCCTCAGTGAAGGTCAGATAAGGTGTAACTCACGGAGGACGGCTACAACCCCCTGTGGAGGCACAGCTGGTCGGTTCATGTTTTCATTTTCTAAATGTATTTATCGATTTGGAGGTGGTGGTTTCATTGGCATAAGTCTTTCATTTGTGGTTATCTTTAATCTCGAAAATATATCATGCTCCATGGGAGGTTATTTTTTCAGTTTAAGTTGTTATAGTGATTGAAAGATTAAAAGTTAATGAGTTCTTTATATTAAAAATTATGAGATGCTTATTTGGCACTTTGTTACAAAAGTTAGATACAACTTCAATTAGAGAGTCTCTTGATTTCTGTTATAACATGCTGTTATAGAAATAGAAAAAATATTATTAGCACCTTTGTCTTCTTCTATTGGTGGCCTTTAATAGACCAGTCCCACTGCTGGGGACTGGTCTATTAAAGGCATCCAACAGGCCATTGACCTTCCGACAGCATCCCACTAGTTCAAAAAATTTCAGAAGACTCTGAAAACAGTCACATGAAAGTGGAGTAAAATTATAAAAGATCATGTAAAAAAAGATTTTGCTTGTTTGTTTTAAGGTTAACATTCCAGATACCTAAACCACTGTAATTTAGGTCAGATTAATGCTTGGAAATTATGTTATAGTAAGAAACCTACAAATTAATTCTTAGTAAACAACAGCCTTGGGAGTTATCTATGCATCTGCTTAGTTACAGGCAAAGTTCAGAGTGATCAACACATTAATGTGTTGGTTAGTTTGATTTATTTTTTGAAGAGCAAAAGAGAAGATCAACATTTGAAAAAAATATGCAAAAAATATATATTTTCATGTGTTGAACAAACAAAAAAAATATCCGTACAGAACAGAAATCAATAATTAACACAGGGGGAGGACAATCATGGTGAAAGCATGTCCATTCTACCAAACAAGAAAAAAAATAAAAAATCTTGTTCATAGTAATAAAGTGTTAATGTGCAGAGCTTTTCTGAAGACAATAACAAGAACAGCGTGTTCTCTGTTACAAAGGTAAAATAATGCTGCTGGGTATAAGTGGGAGTTTTTCACACGTGGCTGCACATAATTTTGGCCTGTAGGCACTTTCTCCAGTGAGTATGCGTTTTGCCTGGGAGGCTCTCTCATAGAAACAACACAGGACAAAGATTCCGCATTGTAAGGAGATGATAATGAACAGATATTGATGGGGGTGTATCTGTATAAAAAAGAGCTTGTGGTATCTTTTGGAGATGATTTGCGAACATGCATACCTAAACGAGAAGAAATAACCTTGAAGCAGTCAAGCTCTTGTAAATGTTTACTTTTATTTTCTTTATTAAAGCTTCTATACTCAGTATTTTTTCTCAAGTAAACATTACATTCACTCCTTCCACTGATAGCTACCACCTTTATTCATTTATTTTTCATTCTGCTTCTTTGAAAACCAATCACTTGAACAACAAATAGTAGTGTGATTTCCCACTTGCTGAAGCATATTTTATTCTCTATGCACGTGACGACGCACAGCCCTGGAGAGTCTCTTTTAGAGAGAGAAACTTTCTTGTTATTTCTAGTCATGTGTAGCTCAATATTCTAATCATTAGACATTATGCTGCTCTGCTGTGCAGAGTCAGGATTGCACACAAAGCATGAAGAGCCTAAACCTGCTATGGGATTAAAAGCAAGCTTTGCATAACTAAACAGTGAGATCCATCGAAGCTGACAGTCTTTTCAGTGTCCCTGCTCTATGAATCAATTCTAACATCAAATGTGACAGCTATAGATTTAACAACTTTGCCTGGATCTTGGAGAACAAAGTTGATTTCTATGTTGCTGCTGAACTTTCCTCTTTAGTGCCTTAGCCTAGAGAGACATTATTGACTGTCTTGACTCATGTTGAACTGGAATTGCTATTCTTTCCCAATACCACATTCTGTCTCTCTTGCAAATGATCAGCTTCTCTTATACTTGTAGCTCCCTTTCTTTGGCACTTTAGTAAAATTAGGAGCATGATATCAGTTGGAAATCTTTTTCACACGCTCTCTTTCCCCAAACTACAGTTATCCTGTAATGAATTTGCTGTGAGGAAACAGAGTCCAGTGGGAGAAATGGAACCACGGTGGAAAGAAAAAAAAAAAAAGATTGTGAGAGCTGCTTGTAGAATTTTAAAGATCCATTATCTCAAACGGTGCTGATTTAATAACCACAAGGGGACACTGGAGTATTACATCCATTTCTGGTTTAATGAAAAATTCACCTAAATTATGTCATTTTCAAATGAAAGTCTTCCTCTAGTTCCATATGATATGCCCTGAATGATAGGAAGAAAATGTATGCTGCAGAAGGTAAAGAGATTCTCTGAGAGTGAAATGACTGATTTCCTTTGCTGATTCAGCAGAGTGGGAGCTGAGCTGATTTCTTAAGGATTTGTTATTCCATGTGTCAGTGTCAGCAAACGTGGGAAACATAAAATAATTGCTCCAATCTTTCCAATCTACTATAATCGTCTGTGTGGAAACTTGAAATATTTTCACATCACTGATTAATTGTTCATCTTGTGAACTGTGAAACATATGAATCATACACGTCGACAAGCACTTCCTAGACTATTGAGTCTTCTTTTCTGTTTGTGGCCATTTTCTCTCACCCCACCCCAACATTTCCTACCTGTAGACTTAACTAATGTGGATCAATTAGTTGTCTCCATTGTTAATGACAAATTCTGACCTACGTGTCATGATGAGTGAACTTGTGGACCCAAAATGCAGACAGGAGCTGGGAGCATAGATCATGCTGAATGTTTTTTAATGACAAAACAGAAAACTTTCAAAAATCACAGGGAACGCAAGGAGCCAGAGCAGAACAAAAGCCTAAATCCAGGGGAAATACCAGCAAGGAAACATAAGGAGTGAATGAAAGAGGTTTAAATACTAAATACTGGGAGAGTGGATGCTGGAACAATAGATCTAGGCTGATTGGCTAACTGATTGCAGGTGTAAGGGGAGAGAGAATAGTGGCATGGGGGTGAGATAGAATACACTGGGGACTGAAATGAATTTAACAAAATAACTAAGCTAGAGTAACTGATAAAAATCAAACGCAAGAAATAAGCAAATAGAATCACTGAGAAGAAACTTAAGTGATGATCGAAATGAGGCATAATTAACAGAGATAAGAACTAAGGAACACAAAACAAACTCAAACCCAAGATCCTAGCAGTCTGATAAAGCTAAGTTAATTCCAAGCAATTTCTTACTTTTAAACAATATTTTTTGGAGTCACATAGCCACTTTTTGTCTAGTTAATTGATAACTGAGTTATTTTAAACACATGTGTACCTGGAAAAAATATTGTGTGAGAAATTGCCTAAGCTACAGTGAAGCTGAAATGGCCAGGACTCATCTGACTTTTAAATTCAGAAAAATTTTTTGGTACAGTTTGCTAGTACCAAATGGAATCAATTTTGAAACAGACAGGTCAAGGAAACATTCCTCAGAGATTTCAGTTCATGGTGTGAATCTCCCACTTCATCACATCAAAAAGATATTCAATTTGATTGAAATCTGGTGATTATGGAAATCATTGCAGTAGAGTAAACTTATTTTCATTTTCAAGAAACCCTTGAGAGGTTATTGATTATCATGCTGCATTATCCTGCAAGGAAAAACCATAAGAAGATGGTTGCACTGTGGTTGGAAAGGGATGCTACACAAAAATACTCAGATATGTTCAAACATTTCAACAATGCTCAGTTGGTATTAAAGTTCCCAAAGTGTTCTTAGATATCCCCCACACCATTAGACCACCAGCTTTCTGACCTTACCATCTGTGCAGAAATCCATTCGAATAAGTAATCTTTCATTTTCCTTTTTTTGTTGAGCCTTCAAGAATCTTATTCTTAGCTGACATGAGTGGGGGAGTTGGTAAGTAGTTACTATTTACCAGTAGTTTCTGAACTATTTCAGAAAATAGTTCCAGTAGTTCAGAAGCTAGTCTTAGTTCAGAAGCTAGTCTTAAGAGGACAGAAACAGAAGAGATAACTTGAATTAAACTTTGACGCTGAGGACTTGGCTTAATTCTATCATTATATGTTTATCATCAGGCATTGAGCAGGTCCCTTAGGAACTCAGGCAAGGGATCAGGAAAATGCTTTCAGATGTGAGAGCAACCAGCTGCCTCAGTAATGACCACCTGTCACTTGAAGCAGAGGCAAAACAGTGGCACACCCAGCATACCCAACACGTTTGCACTTCAAACCACGACGTTAAAAGCAACTAAATAGATGTTCCTAATAAAGTGGCCAATACATCTTCAAGACAATTGGGCAGCTTTTTATTTCATCTAAAGAAAAAATATTGTCAGTAGCTTGTAAAACTGACAAAATAAATATGGTGAAATAACAAAGCCAAAAACCCATTTTACATTGTAAACTTGAACAGTGACCTAAGTTTAGCAAATGTGGACTAGAGGAGACAATCATTCTGTGTAAATAGATATCACTCCTTTTTATTGGCTTCTGTTTCTCAAGTGTATTTTTGTTAAATTTTCACTGTGTTTGCTAAACACTGAGGAACTACAAGTCTAAGAAAATTGTATTTATTCTACAAAACACCTACTTTACGTTCTTACTCCTTTGCCCATCAGTTAACTATCTGACTCTTTGGACAGCATGTTGTAGTCTGTACAAAGAATAGACAACATATAAAACTGTGTCCTAGAGCTAGAAAAAGGATTTAAGTCTCCTATTGAAAACTAAGGTGATGTTAGCCATAAGATCAACCTCTTTTAAGCAAGACAGTTCTGCCATGTGATGTTACTTTCCAGAAAGCTGTAGAGTCTCATAAAGATCCTCATCTTTAAAAACTGTGAAAGTGTTAAGTCGCCAATCCTTCCTTGTTGACTTTTTTCAACTTTGAAAATTTGGCTGTTCCATTCAGCAAGATATATACAGAAGGTTAATCATCACAATAAACAAAATAAAATATCATTGGCAATATATGTTTCATGAGACAAACAAATATTCTCTCTACTTCCTATATAGTCTTATGCTGATGTTAATGAATCACAATTTCTACATCTTCCTTGACTAATCAGGACTTAGATTAGAATTTTTTGTTTGATATGTTTTATGTCATCCTTGGGATGGGTTTACTATACACTTTAGTTTGGCTTGAATCTTCACATTCAATGCTGCTCATCATTACCATCACTGACTGCCTTGTCAACCAACTGATATGACTGCAATGAGTTCTTCAGAAGCATGAAGTTAAAATATTTAAGCCTCAATCTCTCTGGAGAGTTGGACTCAGCCCAGCTGTTTGTAGCAGACAGTGCCAAAAACATACATGACAATGCATTTGGTCAAGTTTTTGTGTGGTTCAACATTGGGTAATAGCTAATCATTTGGTCACACAAACCAATCACACCCATGTTTTTGTTGTAAATGTCTACAACAGTGGGTCGGGACACAAGACAAGATATTGTTTAAAAAAGTAAAATTGTTAGGTGTGGAACGATTCAATAATTTCAGTGTCAATCCAGTCTGCCCACTGTAGCATACTCATATTTAAATATATCTGTTTTATATCTCTGTGTCCATGCGTGCAATGCCTTGTTACTGTTCATTTTAGTGACATAATTATGCTAAAATTGTGCATTTATTTTTCTCGTGTTGATTTGTAGGATGCATAGTTAAAATGACAAATTTCCAAATTATCTTTGGTGTTTGATTAAGTATCACTTATATATGTCATGACTCAGTTGATCTTACTTGTGTTACTATCCAGAAAGCTGTATAGTCTCATAATCTCAACAAATGACATAGTTAAGCATAGAATTTAATTTGCTTACACAGACTACAAAGAGAGCACAAAGAAATGCATATGAATTTCAAAAACATGTGGATTGAAAAGTAGAGTCCAACATCTACCTTCCTTCTGACATTTAAATCTATACAAAGAATGATGAATCAAAGTTGATGAAAAAATTATGTTCGCTTAACTACTAAGTTCTTTGCTCACTAACTTAATCATGGAGCCTAGAAAGTGACACATTCAAGTGTACATGGCCAATCTCGATTCTTTGAGTTTGGAACACAAACAAAAAGGCAGAGCAGCTAAGCTTTCAGGTAGTAGCACATCTGTTGTTCCTCATGTAATATTATAAAAAAAACATGTCAGTACTGTTGCAATTTAAACATAGAAATACATTTCTTATAGAAAGTAGTTTATTTTTTTATTATGAATTTTAATTATTTTTTAAATTGACTGGAAGTTGTGCTTGTTGGCTTATATGGAAAAAAATAACAAATCAACATATTGTAAATCAGAGTAAAAGCTGTGTCACCATGGGGGCAGCACAGGGAAGAAACAGCCTCCATAGGCAGAGAGAATGGGGTGGACTTCATAAACCTAGATATTTATAAGATGGGTAGGTGATTAGCGATTACATGCAGGTTTGAGTGATTATCAGAGTGGAAGAAGCTGGGAGGGCAAAAAACACCAGAGGTAACTTAATAAGACCAGTAAGGGAGAATCACAGAACGAGTCAAGAGAATCCAGGAAACTTAGAGAGAAAACTAAATACAAATACAAAGATAAATAGAAATGGCCCAATATTAGCAAGTACTAAATGCTTTGCGTCCATCAATCAAAAAACAAGATAAAAACTTGAATAGACAAACACTTACATAAACGAGATTAAGAGAGATGATTTAAAACTGCAGGTTGAAAAAGGTAAAAGTTTAGGCGTCATTTCCCCGTTCCTACCAAAACGTCATCATAGCATTTTGGTATGATGATGTTAGAATTACCTCTGGATATGAACAGACATATATTAGGACAGGAAGCACACAGCTGCTTTTAAGATTAACTTAATGCAAGGCTGTTGAACCTTTGATGTGAACTGATTATTCACAGCAGGAAGGTACACAGATTTATTTAACAAAACATCCACTGCCATCTTAAGAGGCTTTAAGGGAACCAAAGCTGCAGCATTAAGTATGCTGACAGAAGTAATCCTTCTTTTACATACATAAACATAAAAAAAATATATATATCAAAAAATATAAACACAATTAGTAATTTGACAAGACACAGTTGTGAGAAATGAGTATTCTTTCTGGTGAGTTGAAAATGTTTAGCGTCATATAGAGATTGTTGTTGTTTTGGTCCTTTTTGTCCAATCCCATCTGTCAAATGTTTGAGAAAGCTTTGCTGAAGTATCATTTACTTAATGATGTGTTTCCTTCTGTGCCACTGAACCAGTAGACAGATATTCAGTTGCATCATAGGGGTTTTTGGCATTAACCTAAACTCAAGATAAAGTTGATTTAGATGTGTTACTTTAATTGTTGTTTTGCAATATCTTTAACTGTATTAAAATATAACTGGCATGACGATTGCATGTGGATTTGTCAGATAGTTGATTGTGTAGCTTAAACTGAGCCAGCAAATGAAAAGTTGATATTTAAAGCGCTTGAAGTTTTAAAGAAAACATTTGAGGGCACACAAATTCTAAGCACCATATTGACTTTAAATTATCACACTCAAACAGTAAATAGAAAGCCTGAAATGATTTCATCTGTAATGCACATTGAATCTTGGGTCAACTCATGCTCAGAGGAAACAGTTTAGCTGCACTGATTATGTTATCCTGTAGATGTTGAGTCAGAAAGAGAGGCATACACCACTCATGTGAGCCGGGTGAGGGGCATATGATAACTCAATATGAGCCTGAGGCATGAAGTGATACATTCATAAGAAATTACATCTTCACTAATGTAAGTTCAGAGTCTTTCAATGAGTTTCTTAGATTTTCATTTGTAAAGCGCCAATATAAAAAAATAAACAAAAACAAATGTGGGAAAAAATGCCTTAGCAATCATTTTCTGTACAAATTTATGCATACCGCTTTTTACATATTTGCAATTTTATTTTCCCATTGAAAAAGCAAAAATAATTGCATTACGTCTTTCTTTACATCTCCAAACACTCCTAATTCTCAGCAGTGTTTTAAAGCTAATATTGTAACTGTAATTTTGATTTGGATTGTAAAGACGATTTTGGACAAACCAACGTAAAATGAAAGATTTTAAGTGCAGCAGAATCCCGAGTGTTGGCAACCAAAACTAAAAAACAGAGTAGGTGAAGAAGGGTCCAGAAGTGCCAAGTAAGTGCAGAGTTGACATTTTAGGATCTTAGAGATGTTAGGAGAGCAGGTGTTCTTTCAAGAGTGGAGGTTGAAGAGGTTCTTACCCAGAAAAAAAATTACTCCTTTTCAGATAGATTTGAACTATTCCTTTCAAAAAAGATAAACAGTCTGGATTGAGACAATCATGGTGAGAGAAGTACATGTTTTGTATGTTATTAATGAGACTCAAAGAAGTTTCATTTTAAAGCTAAAGGTTAACTTAAAAGTTGATCTTGAAAAAAAAAAGAAACACCCTCAAAATAGGTCGAAGAATTGATACATTTATCTAACTTGATGTTAAATTTTGTTTCTGTTTCCAGTTCTACTTAAATGTTTTGCAAAGTTTATGTTTTATTTTTTCTATCATGTCATTCCAACTATAATGCTCTGTTTATTGTTTGTCTTTGTTTTCACACTGGGATGTGTTGCCATCCACCTACTTATAGTCTGTCACCAGGCTCTCAGTATATGTCTTCTCACTTTTTTCTCTTTTCCAGATCATTTACTGTGTTTTCCCACAGTATAATTCATATAAAACTTGCCATGACCCACTCTTTAGTACTTCTTTGTTATTTATGAGTTATTGAATACTTTCATTTTTCATAATTTATGTCTACTTCACCTTCACAATTTATTTTGTTTGCATTTTGTTAAACTAACTGATGTACAGGAACAATAAATAAATCTTACATCAGATAGCTAAACTTCCTCTGACCATGCAGCCCACCTCCCCCCACTCCTTGCTGAATGAAGTCTTCATCTATACCAATAATAAATTCAAGTGAGAGGTCTGCTCCAAAGCACTTTATGAAATCTCATCCAAACTTCAATATCTCATTAACTCCAGCACATGCAGAACTCTGCTGCCCACCTGACTGCTCACGCCCGCTCTTCTGACCACAGTTGCCCTCGAGAACCTTCTCTGGCGCCCTGTCCCACAACAGATCCAATTTAAGCTCACTCTCATCACTCACAGTGCCCTGAATAGTCGAACCTCCTCCTACACGTCAACATTTTATGTTTCAACAGCCAAAACTCTTACGGATCCTTGCCTCTTACTTCTTCTCCCAGACTCAGAAACATAACTTGAGATAGCTAGACCTCCTTCTTTGTTTTCTCCATTCAGACGACCTCCATTAACACTGTAAAAGAAGAAAAACTTATTCACTGTCCATGTTTTTTGATGTATTGTAAATGTGTTCTCGGCTTTTACTTCAATCATATTTCTTCTGATTTTTTTAATGCTTTGCTTGTGTAATATGTGAACATTGTGAAATATGAGTGGGAAGTATGTGGGAAAAGAAAGCTCACTGCAGAAATTCAACACATTTAGTAGGAGTTAAAAAATTGACGCATTATTGGAAATGATGGTAAATTAATTTTGGATTTTTAAAGGTGCATAGGATTATCTTTCTTCTTATTTTGATTATGTAACAAACAACTTGGATCAATTTTGAAGAAATGAAAAACAACAAAACCTCTGAATGTATTGCTAAATTATTTCATATCATACATCGCCCAGAGAATATAGTAATCATTACTTTAATAAAATCCCCAATTATTTCTAGGTTTTAACCTTTTATCTAGTGATCTTAAGTTTAATTTAGGACTAGTTCTTCTTCACTGAGTATGATGCTGCCATCACCACATTTTACATTTGGTACACTGTTCAAACGATTGAAATCATCACATTGGTACTCTCAAACATGTCTTTCCATTTTCTCAGAGTAGTTCAGTCTTGGCCCCATTTGACCATAAAACCATGTAGCCAAATGGAAATTTAGGACAATGATGAAAGTGTCTTGGAGCAGCAGCTTCTGTCTGGTTCAATGCCCTGTCAGTGAGTAATGATGTAAATTAACTTTATACTGAACAGTGAGAGTGGTGTTTCTCCAGTTTCAGGTTCATGTCAGAGATGTTTGCTGTATGATCAACCTGGTAAAAAGATATTCTAAAAAAAAAATTTGTAAACATCCAAAAATTTTATTATGTCAAAATCAAGAATTAGTGTACGTAAACATATCACATTGTATATATTTATTGCTGTTTGGGCTTAACTAGACTTAACTAGTTTCTAGTATTTACATACTGGAAATGTAAATGAGATTGTGCAATGAGAATCAGATCAAAATTTAAAAGGAAATGTTATTTGTCTAAAAAAATAAATAAATAAAAAGCCCAGCTGATTAAAATGATGAAATATGAAAGAAATAAAACTTTCCATTGTAGGAAAAATAAAGTGTCTTCACCTGACAAACAAACACTGAGAAGAGACCCTAGCATAATTAGCTTTTGGGTTAATTGCCTGAATCTGCTGAAGATTTCTTTGCTTTTTTCCAGGTTCAGTGTGAATTTAATTATAGTGGTAATGAATATTCAAATAGACTGTAAAAAATGCATCAAAAGAACTTTCAGTCTCCTGCCTCTGTAAAGGACACAAACAAGTGTCATCCACAGAAGAAAATATTTTTTCAGAAGAAATATCTGAAATCTAATCAAACACAGCTTGTCATAATAGTGATTGTGGCTGTGACCCACAGTGTGCATAATGTCTTTGAGTTTGAAAGAAGAAATGTTTGGAAATTGTAGTTATCAGCTTTGCTCATTGAACATAATCCTCAGGGAAATGTGATGAAAACAGTTGAGGCTCCTGTTCATCTAGATAAATGTATATGTATGACACTTTGCCATCAGTCATTGCCGTTAATGCACTGTTACATAAAGTGACCATGAATCTTTTTATGAGAGCTAAAAAACACATCGTTAAATGTTACTTTCTGAAGTTGCTACGAAGCTCTAATCAATTAAATGCCATCTTCGTTCAAACATTTGCACAGTTTGATCCAGTTATTAATGCAGTGCCAACAAAATCTCCGGTCACTTAACATACCCAGTAACGCAGCAACTCCCTCTGAGCAAGCACTTGGCAACTGAGACGGCATTATTTGCCAGTTCAGATGAGACGACATAAGAGAAACCTGTAGGTAAACATCATACTTTATGACAGTCAGTTGTCAAATGTTAACATTACCATGTTAGTAATTGAACTACACAGAATGGACAATTTAAAGCCTCAAAATGGAAATTAATACATGAGACCTCAGAAATCCTTTAATATTTCGGAGGCCTAAATTTGACCAAACCTCACAATTTGAATCTGATACCTAAGAATAAACAACGCTTTCTTCACATTAGATGTTAGTTTCTTTGGGTGTTTGCATAATTTCTCTAGCAGTTTCCTTAAGCCAACTGAAACATGCCTACAAGTCAAAATTTAATCTGAAGATGTTGGCCCATCCACCGCAGAAATGCACACTCCAAAGAGCAATGTTGGCCAACATTTGGTTGGTAAAGACATGAGGTTAGCAGAATTGAAAAAGATAATGTGACATGTATATACAGATGCTTGCTAGCTGATTACACTTACAGAATCCTTGCAGTGTTCAGAAGACATGCTTTAAGTGTTAGGTAAGAGTAGAAAAACACCATGTCAATGCAGTTTTTTTTCCCCCCCCTGCATTTCAACACCAAATGTTTTGTCAATGATGGACTCTCCTGAACACCATTCACATGTAGTAATTTGATGCTGCAATATTATATTGCATTGGAAAAAGAAATACTTGTAATATTTCCTACATTTCCTGCTGAGAAAGATTTCATCTTTCTGGAACGGGAACCAGGCCTGATTATCAACCTTGGGTTTTGTCTTAAAAAAAAAAGAAAAAAGAAATCATACACGTTTTTCTTCTAATTTCAACATACAATTCAAGTATTTTCAGTTTAAATGCTTCATCGAGGTGATAAAACATACTCAGATCAGTTTACACTGACCGAGCCCAAACACTAACTAGGAGGCTAGTGCTAGCATGCTAGCTCCCGAACAGAGCAACAAAACAAACACTCACCAGCTCCCACTTTTTAACCGTGTAATCAGTAGAACGTTTGGATCCACAATCGCACATCTGAAGGTTGAGAGGCATATGAGTAAAAGACAGCACTATAGACATTTGGTAGAGGCTTACAAACGGTTAGAAGCCTACCTGCACCAGCGATGGCCAGCGTCTCCTACCTAGGTTGGTGAGCAGCAGCCATGTAACCGGCAGCTGTCTATTAAGACGCTGACGTGCAGCTGGTCATGTGGAAGTCAGCAGAAAAATACGAAATAGTAATTTGAGTCTTAATTTATTCTCAATGTCTTCCACTCAAAACCAACATAGGACAACCGTTGGTATCTTCTCAACTCACGTTCGCCCCTTCACAATAAAAGTATACGCTCGGGTGTGAAATATATACATCGTATACGCGACAATGTGACCCTAAACCCACGCGAGAATAAACAGATCTCGTTTGGTTTATTTTTGTGCTAAAGAAATTAAGGAAAAAAGGATTTTATTTTTAAATAAATCTTTAAATAAAAGTGAATCTAACAAAAATGGAAAAGAATTATCCTGGTTACATGTGCATTTATATTTAACAGTATTTTCAGTGAGAATTTATCTTGTGAATTTGTAGACCCAAAGATTCACTGATGGCCCTAGACATGACTAACTCCCTGATTTGTTGGTAAAAAGGTAACTGAAGTTTACTTTTTAATGTTCTAACTCAAATCCAGTATTTAACCTTTTTGTCAATGAACTTAAGAAAACATAAGGGGGTCTAGGAAGCCCTAGTTTAGGTCAAATATTTAGATGTGTTTTTTTCCCCATTAAGATTACAAAGCTTGTTTGAAATTGGCAAGAAGCTGAAATAAACAACAACAACAAAGAAAAGCTTGAAAATGCCATTTATTTTTCAGCAGTAAGATTACATTCCAAAGGAAAAACTCACTACTTTTATTATATGCTTTGTTTGAAGCATAAAGACATCCAGAGACATGCAGAGACTTTGGTTGTTTGGTTGGAGGTCTTTCATATCCTCATCTGACTGATGTGAATCGGTTAACTGATGATTTTATCCAAGACATTTACCAAACAATTCTGTGTGCTTCACATGTCCAAGCCTCATGAGAATGTGTAGTGGTGTGTTTTCCTTTTCACAAACAATGCTGTGCAGTGAGTTAAGGACTGTTGTGCCTGCAATGTTTTCATTTTCAAAGCCAAGCCAAGAGGGTCCCTACACTTCACATTTTTAATAGAGCTATAAGTAGCTTATTGTGGTAGTCAATGGTGGCAAACCTCAAAACAGGTGATTCCCCCCCTCCATAAAATACAATTAGAATTCAACATTTGTTTGAATGTGTCATGACTTTATAAATAAAAGTATATCTAGTAAGTACCATTGTCTAACCCATTTTTCTCTTTGTTCGCCATTATTCCAACACCACACAGTGACACTAAAACTGACAGAGAATTTTTAACCATACATTACTTAGTTGTTCTAAATGGTAAATAAAAAGGCAGTGTTTTTTTAATTGGAAATACTCATGATGTTGTTCCTATGAAGTATTCCTGTCTGGGTTTTATCTTGGTGCGTCAAATTAGAATTTTTAGAAACAGTTGTTTTGAGTAAATGTTCACAAATATAAGCATAGAGCAATCTAATTTTTAATGATCATAGTTAATATTTAAAAGTCAGTGGAGCCTATCTTTATCAGATTTTTAGTTTAACCTAATTTTAAAGACGGTATAACCTAAACTCTACAGTGTAATTATTCTTCAATGAAAATATAGAAGTTTCAATATTTTCAGTTTTAATAGTAATCTTTTGTTTTCTTCCCAGTGTGCTATTGGAAATTATGTTTACTGATGTTAGTCTTGTTTCCACGTAGTCAACCCTAATGTGCATGCAGAGGATCATAATGATTTGCAATTGGATAATGTTTAACTATTTCTCAAACTAACTGCTTACAGTTCATTATGTGCACACTTCATTTGCTTTTAATTTAATGAATTTTAGCATGGTTTATTTCTCAAGCACCCAATCGCTGTTCAGATTATCATCTCTGATAAGTTCTGATGATTACAGTTTGGAGAAAACTACATAATCACTGTTGTAAAAAATTATTTTTGTTGTCTCTGATCATATGAGGATTTTTCTTCACAACAAGAAAATTGGTCTTCTCCCCAGAATGACTTTCCAGATCACAAGATGATGAGCTTGGTTTTGTCTTTGATTGCGTGTTCTTTTTTTTGTTGTTGTTGTATTTTCCAGTCTACTAGTTGTGACCGAAATATATTTTATTCATTAGGACATTTTTCTCTCATTCCAAGTGATCAGCTGTGGAGCTACTTGAAGAATAAGCCATGCAAAAGAAAAAAATAATAATAAAACCGGCATGAAGCACACAGACCAGAAACACTGAAATAATGAGTAGTTTCAGATTGAAAATGACTTCAAAATGAAATTCTTCATGATTGCTAAAAAATCAACTGTTAACCCATGACAGTATTTTTTTTTTAGATTTTTGTGTTCAAATACACTATTTGAACACAACTGAAGAAAATGACATAAGCCCCTTTTACCCAAGTTGGTTACAATTATCAAGAACATTTTATATTCGGGTTCTTACAAATAATTTACATGTTAGCATTCTTTTAATATCATAACCCATTGAAAAGATGCAAATTTGCCTTCATTACACTGCTTTAATGTCATTCCTAATTGTTTTTGATGACTGCAGTTTAACTACATTATTATTTTATTAACACATCAGTGCAGACAAATGCAGTACATCTGTGTTCCTGAGGAGGGAAGTAGGCAGGCAGGCGGGCAACCTGTTCATCACTCATTCTGTTTCAAAGTTTGTGTCTCTGCCTTCCTACTCTCTCATGCACTCTGTCTGACATGCACACGTAGACACACACCTTACTTCTGCATGACTGCCATCAGACAAGCTTTTTCCCAGTCGTCTCATTCCCTGTAAGGATGGCGTGACATTGTCTGACATGGAGGTCTCAGAAATAGGGTTGTGACCCCACTGGGATCATAGGCAAAAAGCAGCAACCATTTAAATAATATCCAGAGAAATAAAATAAATACAGCATATTATTTATATAATTGCTGCAAACTAAGTGCATTCTTTAAAGCCATATAAACAACTCAGTATTGCATTAACACTGTAATTTTGCATGTCAGACGCTGAAAAGGTTGGTCTCTCTGTCTTTCATATGCACATTAAATACTAGTTATCCTATTATGGCATTAAATTGAGTTTATGCTGTTTCCTTTCAAGAGCTGGAGCACAGAATATCAGACCTTATTTGAAGTGCTGTGACCTGATATGCCTTCAGCTTTAATGGTTAAGGACTTTGCAGTATCAAAGAGAAATTACTCACGCAACACTGCTCAAATTTATTGCAGAAACAATGTGCAATTTTTTTTCTTGTCCAAGATTTGTATTAATTTCCCCTCTTTCCCGTTCTCCTTTTTACTGCAGTCAGAGAGCTCCGGCAGGAAAGTGAAAGAGAAAGAAGAGAAATTACTCAAAGAGCTCCATTTGAGTCAAATCAGTGTCAGCTGCTGCAGGTACTTCAACACTGGCACACAATCTGCTCAGTAAGATAGGAAGGTGCTCCAGCTTTGTGTATCTTTTGTTCAGAGTGTAAGTTCTTATTATCTGCAACAACCCACTTGATAACAATGGAGCAGATGTCAAACTTGCCTTACAGCAGGTTAACCTAGTTTATTTCTTAAGCCTATTCCGTTCTTTTGTCTTTGACCTCTTATAAACCAAGACTTAAATTAAAAGGCCATTAATGCCATCTAATTTAGTTTGCTGTGCTCCATTTGCTGCCCCCATCAATATTCATCTTTGATGAATTAGATCGGACTCAAAGGGTGTATGTTACCTACAGTTTGGCACTCACTGTACAGTTCAGTCCATTAAGAAAGTTTCATGTCTGATGGAACAAAGATTAGAAAATGATGTAATGGAAATCCACAAGGGGAAAAGGCACTTTGCTCTTTGGCAGCTTGCTCACTGCACTCTCTAGGTTTTAATTTACCACAATGGTCTGGGATTGCTAGTACAACCTTTTTTTCTGTTATTAACAGAAATATATTTCTATTGATCTTATTTGTGCATGAAAAAGAATCTCCTAATGACTAAATAACAGGCTGAGCAAGTAGATCTCATGCACCAGGCTAAATTCTCTGCTCTTCCGGCAGCAATCCCAAGTGATGGCAAGAGGGATTTTCTTCTCATCTCGTTGGCAATTAGAAGATCTTTGGGGACTTCTAAGATAAGAAAGGGAAAGGTTACATGATATGACTTGCTGAGCCACATCAGCATTGGTGCAAGCAGGGTTCATTCATTGGGAATGAAAAATCAAAGTGTAGCTCTGAAATTCAACATCAACTTATGAAAATGTCGCCTTTTCTATTTACACTGCTGTGATTTTAAAGTATTGAAGGTGTTGTGTCACACTTGTAAATGACTATTGCTCAGATAAATATGAATGAACCACATTTTTGATAAGTTTGGGTGACAAGGATTTGAAAAGACATTTTTATATTTCTAATCGCTTTTTATGTTGAAACACCTAAATACATGGGGTTATGTAAAAAATGCTACACAATGTTAGTGCTACAAAAAAAACCATCAAAACTGTGTATCTTTAGTAAAGAAATGGACAGACTACCAGTTTTTAGTTTAGAATAGAAAATAAATAATTGTTAATTGTCTCACAGTGGGGAAATTCAAATATCACAGCAGTAAGTTAAGGTAAGTGGCAGGACAGGTCACACAAAGGTTAAAAGTGTAAAAATAAGAACAAGAGTCTGTTCAGGAGGGGCAAATTTACAACATAAGACAATAATACTGTAAAACTATTAAAAATGGGAATATTCAGACTAAAGGAAATGTGCAACTGAATAGGGTCATTTAAGCTGTCATACAGCTCCATTGTGTTAACAAGCAAAAAACAGAAATACATGTCTAAAAATAAAGTCAAAGAGATCAAACTCAGGACTGGCAGCTAAAAGCAGCCAATTTAGTTGGAATAACTCATTTGAGATTCTTCTTGTAACCACCTACAAGTCTCACACATCAAACTAAGGAAGTTTTGCTCCACCCGTAAAATATTTGACAGTTTTTATTCCAACTATGTTGATTCCAACTAGCAGTTTTAATAAAATGTTGCATAGTTTCATTATCACATAACACTTTTCTTAATCTATTCTAGACTCTATGATCAGTTAATTTCTATCAACTGATTACAGGAGGCATTTTTTATGTGTGTCCACATTTCATCCAATCAGAATCAAAACTAGACCTTATTGACTTATTTCAGACAGTCTCAAGAAGTAGAAGGTCCCAGGCCATAATATAAGTTTTGGGTTTTTTGTTTTGTTTTTTGGTTGGCAACCTTTGGTCAACCATCTATATGGTTGGTGATGGTCATCAACCACCATTAAATAAGAAGTTAAAAACAACCAATCACAGTCCATTGAAGACCAGTTAATCTTTAATTGTCTTTATAGATGGTCACACATTTTCAAATAAAATTCAAATTCAAAAATACTTTATTGATTCCAAAGGAAAATTGAATAAAATTTTGTTCAAACAACCCTGTGTGGTATTCATTGACAAGACGTTGGCTAGATCATTTTGTCGCAAAGCATTCTCAAACCATGACACTTCCAGCTCATGAAACTTCCATGAGCTGGACACTTCAGTAAAATTTCTCTTGACAATAAATTTTAGTCTAGAGAAAAATTTACCAGATCTGGCTGTTTATTTGAATGTCCTCCACTGATCAATTATTTTCAATGTAGAGAAATAAGTAAGTTCAAAATCTTTTAAGATCTCTCTCAATTCCTCTAGTCTTATCTTTCATGCAGTTTCAGAGGACCGAAGAAAGTAAAACAATTGAAAGCCACCTGTGTCAGACAAAAAGAACAGGTCCAAACACCTGGGAAACATTTTCACTTTTGATCAACATTTTACAAGTGTCTCTTATAGTTAATCTCTTGGTTTGGAAAAGGTCATAGTTGATTGCAGCTAATGAAAAGGCCAGCCTTAATTAACAGTGAAGGGGCACACCCACGCTGTCAGACACAAGCTTCAGAAACATCCAACATAAAAACCATATTTCTACATCACCACATTTACATGGTTCATAAAAAGAACCTTGCATAGGAAAACATCCACAAGATCATGTCTTGCATGTATGTGGAGAAGACAGCCATTTTCTATTTAACCTGTTAGTTCTTTGCTAACTTGCAAAAACAGGAAACATATTTGAGTACACCAATTGTTTGTTGAATCTGTCCCTAAGAAATTGTATCTGTTTACCAGGGCTGGATGACCTTGCCTTATGCTTGCATTGCTTTAAGAGGGCTCACATCTAAAGTTTCAAAAATGCATTCATGATTAATTCACAACAAAAACAAAGGAGTTATATATTATAGAAATGTTTTCCATGTTTTGATTTCAAGACAGTGAAGACAAAATGTCTCTGAACCTATTGCTTTGAAACACATCCAAGATCAGTGGCATCAGCTTTCTGGTTTATAAAATAATGCATTGTTTCTCCTGTGTCTGTGTTAATGTAATTTTCTTGGTTTTCTTCAAAAGAATCAGTCACCATGGAACTAAAATCTTTTCATGCTTTAATAGCAATTTGATCCACTTAATTACCTTTCAACTCAGTAAAGGTTTCTGAATGAAATAAAACAATCAGTTAATACATCATACCTAAAATCATAACTAAAAGCTCACTTGGTTCTTTAGAACTTCAGGAAGAGAACTGCACATAGGCTTCAAATCAAAGTGGTAGAAATATAGTTGAGTTGGATAATAATAATCTGATTTTGCCAACCTAAGTTGGAACTGCTGTATTTAAAACTAGCAATGAGCTATGGGGAAATTTTGGCAAATTTAACCTTATACAAATGAACATTTTTCACCTAGAAATATGTGATAAATACTTTCCATATCAGGACTTGGATAAGGACATTACTTCACAATGTCATCAATGAAATAATTTTTACCAAAAGATTTATCTTTAGATGCATCAGCAAGCATAAACATATCATAAACATTAACTAATGTGCATTTTGGTCTTCAGCTGTAGATCATCAAGACAATCCCCCAAGATACCACAAATTGCAGGTTTTACTGTAAAAACACCAGGAGAAATACATATGAAGAACCCTAGCCCCACTGGTACGTGTTCTCTTTGAAGCTCAGAGAACACAGAGTTAACATACATGTGAGTTTCAGGGTGATGGTGTATCCTTGGGTACCCATGAGCATCAACAGACACAGCTAGCTTCCCAAGGCACTGCTGTGCCAGCGTACTGCTCTACAGAGAAACAGCTCTATCGGTTTAATTACCCTCCTCTGAGGCATCAGCACATCTCAACTGCCTCCCCCACCCCTCATGAATTAATGATGCATATCTAGTTGTTATTAGCTAGCTTCTCTGGGTAGCACACTGGATGATCTTTATTCAGGATTCATTTTTGAAAAAAATCTCAGGTAATAGTTGCTTTTTGATCAGGAGACTGTCACTCAAATGTAACATGTTTTATGGTCATTATCATATATCATAAGTGAAAGTGGAATCCAACAAAAATGTGTTTTTAGCTAAACCTTTGGTGTTTTTGTATTAGGAAGCTTATCGCCTTGATTTTTCTCCTTCTGCCTTGGTGTGAAAAGATCAGCAGAAGAGCTTCTTTATAACTTAAAGTCTACTATTCAGCACCACTGCCAAATGGCATCATCTTCCCTATTTGTTTCATTCATATGTTTCTTTTTTTTCTTGAATCAGTCTTCATCCATTTCCAACAACCATTTAAACCAGCTTTTGACATATTTCCAATGTCATTTTATACTATTATGTACTTGGCTCCTGACCTTTACATGATCAAATGTAAGCCTTGTGCCTCATTTGCCAGACGATCAATAACCCTTTATCATAAGGTCTATTTAGTAATGATGATATTTTCATCAATAAGAATAATATTTGTTTATGAGCACCTTCAAAAAATAATCAAATGACTGTAATTGATGTTCAGTCAATACAAGCAAATACAACAAGCAAACAAGAAAAAAAATTATGTAAATAAGTCAAGCAGAAGTAAATACTTCAGTACAAAAAGTCACATAGAAAAAAATGCATGTTGAGTTATGTTTTAAATGTGGTAAAAGACTTCATATAGATTCTTAAGTAGAGTTCCAGAGATGGGGCTCAATATGGCGATGGCTCTTAGGTCCACTTTGTTGTCAAATGAAACAGAAACCTGGAAAATAGAAGAGGGCCTACATTTTCAAGGTGCAGGGTGAGGCCAGAACATCTCCAGAAGTTATGGAAGAGTAAGAGTGGAAAGCTGTTAAAGCGAGGAGAAGAATTGCTATTTACTAGGGAGCCAGGGGAGTTGTTTGAGGAGCATAGAGATGTGTTCATTAGATGGAGTTCTGATGAAAATGCGAGCAGCAAAATTCTCTGTGTGGTAGATAAAAGAAGGGCAAATTCTAATAAATATGCCAAGCAACAAGATTGTGGAATGAAATAGCTGTGGTGTTGACCAGAATTAGTTCTGAAGAAGACTGCGTGTAAATGAAAGACAATTTCAATGTGTCTCAAAAGAAAATTGCTATGAAGTATGAATGACAACGCTCTTTACATGTGAGAAAGGATGCACTCTAGAAATATCAGTGAGAAACATGGACATTTGGTAAGAATGGATTTGGAGCTAACAATAATACATTCTTTTTTTTTTTTACTGTGAGTTTAGGGAGATTTTAAGAAAAACAATTCTTTATCTGCTTTGGACAGACAGACAAAGAAGAGGGAAACAGATAGATGCTCTGAGCAGATAGATACAACTACGTGTCATCAGCATCACAGAAATTAAAATATTGTGTTTCTGGTAAAGAGAAAAAATTGTGCTTAATTAAGAAAAAAAAAAGATTTACCAAAGGGCTGAGCTGTGGAGAAAACCACAGTGAATTTATTTTAATTTAATAAGAATTGACCAGATTCATCTTATAAATTGCTCTCATGTTTTTGGGTTAACATGTTGTGCAGGACGATAAGAGTGTGTTATTACTGTTTGGTTATGTCACAGTGTAAGACTCTTGCATCATGCAGTTAAAAAAAAAAAGAAATACAAACTGGGAACACTTTTTGCTTTTCATAACAAAAATGTAGGTCTGATGTTGCTACACTCTGAATCAAATAAAACTGTCATTTTGACAATTATTATAGAGATTAAGGGTTCTAGTAGTTTGAATGCAGGCATGACAAAAATATCATGGATTTTTTTTTTGCATGCAACAAACAGAAATGTGAATACCAAATGTGAATATGAGTTAACCAAAAATCCTTAATTTGTAAGATGCATTGCAATGCAGAACCATTTTGTTTAGTTGCAGATAAAGAACATAACCAAGAGATACCAGTCCATTTAACTTAGAGCCCATCGTTATGGTCTGCCAGTATGAAGCAATAAAGTTACAGCTCATGCTTTACCACATCTTCAACTGCATTAAAATATCAAAAAGAGGTGATATTACATTGGTTAAATGTTATGCTGATGTTTCTCTGATAGGAGACATGATGGAGAAACACAGAGTAGCAGTGTTTGATAAAAGTGCCCAAACGTTTTAAAAGCAGTCATCTCGGCACACTGCCAAGCATGCAGACATACCAGAAGCACAAACTCAGTAACTCAGTGTGTAAATCTTTGCAAAAATTGATTATTTTAGTGAGGCAGCTAATATGAAAATCCCTGGAAGTCCTGATGTAACCTCTGGAACGTCAAAGAACATAACCAGCTCGACTAATTATCTGAGGCTTGCAAGGGACTGTGAATGTTCTCCCTTCTCGGTGGCAACTTTAGAAGCAAAATAAATACAGACTTTTTAGTCTTAGAATACAGCAGTCTTCACCATCACGCTGTTGTCTTGACAACTCTCCTACATAAGGTATAAGACAAAAGCAGATTCATGCATATTATTTTATGATAGGGTTACTTGACTGTACTACAAACTGATATATCAAACAGAAACATTCAGTTTCCCTTTATTTTTAGGAGTACTACACATGTTACTAAAAATATTAGGAATATTTTTTCCTAATATTATTAGGAATAAAAAGTATTAGGAATATTTATTCTCATATAAATATATACAAAACTGCTGTTTTTCAGTTGCTTAAAGATGTAAGTGTAAGATGTAAGTTATTGTGATGTCATTTGGTAAAATACTGTTGATAGTGGAATAAGTAACAAGAGTAAGCTAACAGTTAAGCTCATTGCACAACTAAATTCATGCCAAGAGTGGTTAAAAATATTTGGATCTAAAATTTGATGAGAGCGTGATAACTGTGTTGCAAACAATCTTTGTCATATTGTATGCTAGACAGTCAGTGGAAAATTACTCAAAGCTACAAAAGTAGTAGGTTCAAATATGGAGAGGAAGGAAATTTTGTAACATCTCTTTGCTGGTCTGATTAAAACAACCTTTTCACTGTCCCCTTGTCAGTGTTCCAATTGTAGTATATTTACTTTTCAGTGATATTTTCTTTAGACAGTCACAAAACTTGCTTTATCTGTAAACATTGAGTCACACAGGAAAGGGACCAAAATCCACATCATTTTTTGGGTTTTGATCCATTACAGGAGGGAATGCAGTTGTTCTTTTGATGCTAAAAGAAATTACAAACATTAAAAGGTGACAGAGACAGCAAACTGGATGCTGGTGTTTAAACAGCCACACAGAAATGGCACATCAAAAAAAAAAGAAAAATTGAACTGAATCAGCATGAGGTCTTCTTTGGTAGTTTCGGCAATTCGTTTATGTTTTGAGAAGTCACACGCGATTATGTAAAGATGCAATCAGGCATACTTGGGTGTATCTTTAAGCAAATAATCATGCTAAAAGGGAGGCCTAAAATGCCTTGTTACAATAAAAACTGTTTAGTTTAATGTTGTTGACAGGAGCAGCTCAATCCATGAACCAGACAATGTTTGTGTGTTCAGCTGATAGAGCGCGGTGGGGTGGGTTTACAGCATGGCTGTGCAAAGCTGAACAGAGATGTAACTGCTGGTATCAGTTTAACCCTTCACTGCACCAATGAATTGGAATGCATGCATTCTGCAGAAAAACGGTGGCTTTAGCTTTGTGGATAAGATGCTGACCAAAATCAGAATGTCATGATGCACCATAATTCTGCTGTGCATACTTAAAGGTCTGTTCCTTTATTCACTCTCACTCCAACATAGTTATGAAATATTTTTTAAGTAATTTTAAAATGGCTAATGCTCAGGTTAAAAAAAAAAAAAAATCTAATTTCCTAATTTTAGGCAGGGGGTTCTATCGTGTGTTACCAGCCTACATAATTTTTAAAAAAAGCATAGAGTCTTGGTCATTTTTTCAATCCACTTGACAGAATAAATGATTTACACTTGACACACTGAGTGTCAAAGTCTGGATGACTGACAGGTCAAGGAGCATTCCTTGACATAATGATCAGTCATTGTAGAGATAGCTTCATTTCATCAGGATAAGTAAAACATAAAGCTCTTGATTTGTAATGAAGACAACCATGGAAATAATTTTAGCTGTCGTACATTAGGTTCACTTCAATAAACATGCATCTTCCACAACATGATCATTCTAAAGACCTCACATGAATTAATGGGCTGCAGAGCTGAACTAAATATATCAAACTTTGGTACTTATTGAAAAGTTCAGTAATATTATGAATGTAAATAAAGCATAAAGGGTGTAATTATGTACTTTCCTTCATGGGAGATTTCAAGTAATAGTATGTATAGGTTATGCTAGAATTGACTAAGAGTCTGACCAAACTCACTGTAGTAGGAAAAAAATATGAATTAAAAAATGTCAAAAAGTTAAAAGAGCACAAATTCAACAATGAACTTTTGCCGTATGTCCTGCAGCATTGCAAACATTGGCCTCAAAAAGGAAAGACACAATCAGCAAGCAGTCAAACACAGATCAGCAAACAGGCAATAATTAAGGTGCAAAGGTAGTGGCAGCACTGGTCTACCCATTAGTCAAAGAGCTTTGTGGACTGTGACATCAATTAAAGAGGTTTAAAATAAGATGCATCAAACAAAACGAGAATCAAATGTTTTATTTTATTATATTATTATTATTACAATCCATCCCCTGTATATCTCCCCCTTGCACATAATACTTACTCGCAATTTATACTCTAAATTTACTCTAAAATGAACTAGGTAGGTTTAGGGCACCTTATTGTTTGAAGCCCCCTGAAAGAAACAATATGTATTATGTACAATATGTATTTTATTAAAATAAAATGTATTTTCAGGTAAATACATTTTAAAACATATTCTAATGTGAAAACTGTGGTAGGTATTCGACATTGCAGGTGCCCTCATCCGAGCTCTCAAGTTTAGAGATAACTTTTATGTGACCCGGTACATAAATAAACTAAAAGTCATTTATATTAGATATTTTTGACATTCTTCAGTATTGATCTGAAAACTCTTTCGTGGCACTGCAGTGCATGCTGTCATCTGCTGTGAATTTTTTGTAAATGCATGAAAAAGATGGAGATGAGGTGTGAAAGGATGAGAAATGTGTGAATTGCCAAAGAGCCCCCAGTCTTTTAAGGTTGCTTCTCTATTTTAGCACCTCTTCTAGCAGAACATTTAAAGGAATTCTGGAAGTTTTGGATCTGAAGGACACACTCCACTGTGGCAGAAAGTCACAACGTGACTGCCTCTACTGACATTTATTAAGAGGAGTCTGAAGTATTTTCAGTCTTGGGGAGAAAAAAATATTTTGTGAAAATGCTTTGGAGAGGATGGCACTAGAGCATCTGTATACGCTGAAGATGTTTTCACACTAGTCGAAAACATTGTAAACCTAATTATTTAAATTTACTTCTGTACTTTTGTCAGTCTTTCCAATATAATACAAAATGAGCAATAAATATGTAAACAAGGTAAGAAATGTGTGGCGGATGGAACAGTTTTCCTTAACCAGCTGAATCACTGAGTTAAAGCTTAACCTCACATTTGTGGCATCCTATGAAGAAAACAGTGAAGCAGCATAGGCTTACTGTCTGGAACACATTGATATGGATGGACTGTGTGAGGAATTTGGCATCAATGAGCATGGTCTAAGCTCTACCGAGATAAAAGGATGTCACAGTGAAGAGTGGAAACAGGTTTCCAGGACTTCTTCCAACTTCTAAATCTAAGTAAAGTCAGGGAAGACGTGACAGCAATTTACCAGTAATAGTATTACTCGATAGGGCTGTTGTAAACGAATATTTTAGTAATCGAGTAATTTATCGATTATTCTTACGATTAATCGAGTAATGGGATAAAAAAAAACAAACATTGGTAACGCTAACATAACAGCAGTATTACTATTGCATATCAACATCAGTCCAATTTTTCACGTTTGAAAAATTGGACAATAACTTTTATGTAGTTTAGAAAATTAACTTGTAACAATAATAGCTCACTTTCTAAGTTAACCTGAAGAAAAGTTATACAAAAATCTGAAATTATATTCAAATTAATAATAAAGAGGCAGGCTCACAAATACGCTTATAAAAAAAATGTTTATACTCCAGCTTTTGGTTCATCTTCAGTGAGTTTAATAGATGAACTCTCACCTTGCTCAAACATTTATAGCTTTATATTCAGCAAGAATAGCGACGGGATTTGGCACCTTTGTTCGTCACACACAGAAACACATCTACCAGGTATGTAACGCCACCCATTAGTGGCGACTGGAATAATATGAAATTTATTTTCCGGTTCGTCCGTAAAGTTACGCATCTAAAGCACAGCCGCTCGCAGTGCTCAGGCTATCCGCTCACCTGTATAAATAATCCCACTGTGTTCGTCCTTGCCATTCGCTCTGAACCAGCAGCTCCCGGAGGAGAAAGGCTGCCCGAAAAACGACAAAAACCCGGACATTATCATGAATCAATAAAATCCTCCCAGGCCAAACTTGAAAATCTGACCTTATGCTGCTAACACTTAGCCTGAGTCATCAACAACTCAGGCAGAAGTGAGAGCGCTGCACAGCGCAAGTAAAAATCCTTCCGGAACACGGTGCATTAAATAATAAAACATAACTTAATAAAGTTTTGAGGCAGATCAATTTTCCTCAAGGAATTTTAATAACAGAGGCACTCAAATCACTCGAGGAATCGTTTCAGCCCTATTACTAGATTTTATGTTACTCTACACAGAAACTATGTTTACATTGATGAAGATTTATTCACTTCAGCATGCCTAATGCTTGGTTTGGCTTACATGGCACCTTAGTGTTATAAAAAAGTAGGGGATTGGTCCTTGATTCTCGAGACAAATCTTTCTGTTACTTTTCCGAACTAGAACTTAATCAGGATCAAAGCTATCCTCTTTAACTTCAAACACAACCCCAATTTCTTCAAAAAGGATAATGGCAAGAGCATCTGTGAGATCTCCACAATATCCTTGGTGCATAACAATCCAGAACTTCACACCTATAGGTTAATTAACTCTTACCTTTGTTATAAAAAAACCCACAAACCGTGATAACTTGCTGTCACAAGATCTAATGACCAGAACATATAAAAGACAGCCAGAACTGCTAAATAGAGCAGACTTGACAGATTCATTTCCTTCTGTATTCTTGCAAGGTTTTGCTAAATTTGTTACCTTCTCTGATCCACACTTGCTTTAAAATATTTTTTCTATGACAGACCACTGACAGAAGGATAAGAAAAAAAATTCAGCTACACATTTAAATGTAAATGAAAAGATAAACTCACTGTCATAGAATTTTGATTTGAATTTTGTCATCAATAAACAACCTGACTGTTGTAAACAGAAAAGGGGTAGAGGTTCACCATCCTTTGTAGGAAAAAGACTGCCTACAAACAATCCAATAAATTTGGACAGTGAAGCAGAGGCTGTGGATTTATCACATTATTTGTGATAGTAAGCACTAAAAACATAAATGCTTTTTAATGATTTCATGTTATTTTATGTGTGCAAGAAATAAAATAAGATGAATGGTTGTCGAACGGGGTGGATTGGGTATTGAGAGGTTTAGTTCCAGGCTAAACCTGCCAGTAGTTGGAATGCTTTTATTTTTTGGCTTTTCTTTTTATTTTCAGCCCATAGAGCACATTAGCATCGCTGTGCCGCCATCATGACAGCCGCTTCATAGGGAGTCAAACATCAGACTGGGTCAGTCTGATACTTTGTATCCTAAAGAGAGGTACAAGCAGTCCCTCACAATTTGAAAAAGACTGGTAGAAAGAAGAACATGTTAAATTGCACAATGTGGAGAAAAATCCTTTCAACATAAGTTCTTGATGTATGAAGTTGAAGAAGAATCAGTGAGTTGAATTCATGAATTCCATTTAATAATACCAAAATACAGCTGGCCCATTTCTCATGCTACTTTTAGGAGCTATCAGGACATAATGGCATCAAGCAACAGATAGTAATTCCCTTTGTTAGCCCTAAAAAAGGCATTCCCTAGTGTGTCATTTCCTTTAACCTTAGCTTTGGGGGTGTTTCTAACATGTCTTTTCCTTTAGCTTTGGGTGCATGTGATCTATGTGACTGTATGTATGTGTATCCGAGCATGCAAATACCTAAAAGAGATAGAAGAAAACACAGAATTATTTATTCTCAACCACAACATGCCAAAAACAAAGGAGAAAGAGGCATCTGGAATTGAAAAACTGTGCTAAATTAACAGACATTTTCTGTGGTGCAGGGGTCAAGGTCAGTGAGGAAACAGGACCGATGGATGGATGGATGGATTAATCAATCAATCCATCCATCCATCCATCCATCCATCCATCCATCCATCCATCCATCCATCCATCCATCCATCCATCCATCCATCCA
>CAEFZY010058738.1:0-29699 GCA_903066815.1 Brachyrhaphis roseni
CCTTCCTTCCTTCCTTCCTTCCTTCCTTCCTTCCTTCCTTCCTTCCTTCCTTCCTTCCTTCCTTCCTTCCTTCCCTCTTTTCCCTAGCCCTTTCTTTATAACTTTTTTTCTTTCATTAGGTTCTTTGTCACCTCAGCGAGGTGACTTAGTTTAGTATAGTTTCAAAGCATTTTATCTAGAAGCATCAAACTAAAGGTTGCTGCTGGATAAATAGGCATTATTAGATTTTTTATTTTATTTAACGCACTTCATTGTGTTGGTTTGTCATGTAATATTCCAATCCAATAGGGAAACAGGCTTGTGAGACATGTAAAGGTTTCTGTGGCAAGAACATGTCTGCAAAGCAATGCACAATGAAGATTTTTACTTTTAGTAATGGGTCTTTTGGATTGATTTTAAAGTACCATTCTGTGTGCATTTTCTTTGTACACTCACGTTGGTATTCAAGCAAATGTGCCTCAGCAGAAAATCTCAGTTTTTCAGCTGAATAATGCAGCTCAGTGTAGGCTGCAGTGTTTTCTGCTTGGTATTTGTTCCATCTGTGGGCTCACAGACTCTCCACAAAAAATGTGTCTTGCCAAGGGATTATGACTTACATTGATCTGTTTAAAGCGTTAATGCGGCAACAATACAGCACAAAGGCATAGCTGATTTTATTGACACTTTTGTCTGTGGCGATATGTGTGTTCTATCACATCCAAAATTTGGCTGGCCTATCAGAATTTCTCCAAGACCTCAATGATGAGTAATTTAGTAATTCGCAAAAGAAACCAAAATCTGTAACACAACATGGTTCAGTTAAGGCCAGTGTTTCAGTGATAATGATGGCCGTGGGTCAGTGGGCAGAGTAGACAACTGTTGTAAATTCGAGCCACTTATCTCAGGGTTGCCTGCCAATCTGCATTTCAGTGTATAAATTGGTGTGGATGGGTAAATGTGGCTCTGGTGTTAAGTGCTTTGCGTGGTCAGTATGACTGAAAAAGTGCTGCATAAGTTCTGTCAATTTATCATTTAATGACTCAACTGTAGAAAAGATACTGGGCAAAAAAGCATGGAGTCCAAGGTGAAAGCCTGTGCTGACCAAAGGAACACAAAGACCTCTATCGTCGTTGCCCGAAACATCTTGATCTCCATGAGATTTGGAGAAGAAGAAAAAATCGTACCATCAGTAAAAATCATGAGGTTTAGTGTGAATGTCTGGGGCTGCTGTGCGTCTTCTGGATAACTTAATTAATGCGATCATGATTTCCAGAAATTGCTAAAGTAGCATCCCTTTGTGATTTTGATCGCAAGATGACTTTGGGTTACACAACACCCAAAATTTCACCTCTTAAAGGAAAAAAAAAAAAAAAGTAAATAAATGTTTGCACCGTCCTGGTCAAAGTCTAACCCTAAATCCAATTGAGATGTCCTTGTATTACTTTATTTGATTTGCTTGTGCTCAAGAACACTCCTGTGTGGCTTAATTAAAGCTACTTGTCCTCTATAATGATGTAAAAGGCTGAATGCCTGTCACCACAAACACACGATGGCCTGATGTTGCCACAGAGGGCGACAACATCAGTTCCTAGATTCACGGGTGCAATTACTTTTTCAAAGTAGAAAAGGTTCATTTTTAGTGTCTGTAAAAATGTTTAAAGTCAGACATGTTAATTTTAAGGATGCAATTATTTCATGAAAACTGTATTTTGTATTTATTTTGGTTATATTTGTGAAAATAGGCTTAATATGAAACATTAATATATAACAAGAAATATAAAGGCTTTTTTTTCACAGCACTGCAATATAAACTAAAAGTTTCTTTGTTCAGCTTTGGCAACTTTTTATTCTTCAGTATGGATACTTGAAAGACAAACACCTACAACTATTGTTATTGATTCCAAATTGATGAATTACCGGCAGTGAACACAAAAGCCATTTAACAAATGCAGCTTATAGAAGAAGCACTGAAACAAAAGAGAACACATCTGATCTCAGACGTGACTTCACATGTGTGTAGTCTTCAGGCTGTTTACTTGGTAGTGCTTGTCCTTGACGACGTTTCTCCTCTGTCGCTTGCCTCTGTAGAGATTGTTCGAACACCGGAAGCAGACAGGTTACACAGCTTTGTAAGGGTTTACGAACGTCACTCATAAATCACCACAATAATGAAGCAAAACGTTTTCATCCGTCTAACAAGTGCTCTTCAGAATGGATCTACCTTTTCGTGTTCACTTTAATCTTCAGTTCAACTCTGAAGCATCCCTCATGAGTTAAATATAAGGCACCAGGAGCAGACCCGCCATCGCAGGCTACGAAGGGGCTTCGTTATACAGTAAATGTATCATGCATGAGCCTGTGGGTTTCCTAGCTCCTGACAACAACAACCCCTGGCTGCTGGAGCTGCAATAAATTGCTCGTCGTGGAGAACCCAACAGTTGACGCTGCAAATTGCTGCCACGGCACACTTCACAATTGTTGATTGAATGTAATTAGTTTTCCTCTTCTACAGTGAAGAGACTGTTTTCTTTTACTCTGCACTGGGCACACATGTTTTGAAAAAGTTTGGTACGCACGTGTAAGAGCAAAAAAAAAGCTCAGAAGATTATGTGTTTCGTTTTGCAAACAGTGCTGTACGTTTAAAATGCTCACATAAAAGCCACTTGGATGTCAATACTATTTTACTGCTGCGGTGACGCAAATGGCAGCTGCTTCTTTTAGTGATTCTATCCTCCACAAACTACAGAATCTGAAGCAGTCTCCTTAGATGAATAATGCATGGGTCGTTGCTGACAACACGCTGGGTTTGAGTGCATTCCTCCTGTCTAATCATGGTGACTTTTCAGGTTCTAAGAGCTACTTTCTTTCTGACTCCTTTGCCTAGGAGAATGAACTTCAAGAGTTCCTGCAGGAGAACAAGCACTTGAATCTTCAGTGGTTCAACAACAGCCACAAAGCATCTGAGTATGAAAAGGTAAGAGGTGAAAAGGCTTTGTAGAAGGCTTAAATACATCTTCACAGAGCTTTTAGCTTGGCACTCGGTTCTCAGTGTGTTTTTCTTCGTAGATCATGGCCTTCCTCTCTTCGCTTTGATGCAGCATGAAGGCTTTCTGGGTCTTACAAGAACTTAGCTATATCCAGCATTCTAGTGAAGGAAATCACCGAAGGAAGTAAAATGTTGTTGAGATATTGACACCCAGTCAAAATAGTTTAGCAAACAGAGACCTTGGGCCTTTCTATGAGTAAGGCAATTTCCTGTAGTAGTAGCTCAGAGGCAGGTGTTTGCCACTAAGGTTAAATGTTATTTTATCAGGATATGAATGACTCTGGGAGCAACGTTCTCATATCAGGCTGATATTAAAAGAAGCAGGGTACAGTACAGTTCAGGTCTTGTCCTGTGCAAACACATTTTCAGTCAGGTTCCTGTGGTCGGAAAGGTCCTGCTTGTAATAAACTGGCTTTAACTGAATCTGGTGTAATTTGGATCAGTGTGTCATGGTTAGGTCTGATGGGTGGGTTAATGTACACCACATTGCTGTGTTGTGGCACTGCAGACAAGCAGACTTACTAGTCTGTGTTGTGATTTGTTAGTGTTTGTACAGTTTATCTCCTTGAGGAATCATTAGTCATTCATGGCTGCTCTGAGGAAGGGGTTTTACCACATCACAGCTGCAGGAGCTAGTCAGCTCAGTGGCGATTAGGGGCCATTTAAAGTGCTGACGGAAAATACTCCCTCCTTAGAAGCAGTGAAAACACTGCGTCCAAGGATTTGTTCAGTTTCTTTCTTCACACGACGGTGTATCGTCTCTAAAGAAAATGTTTGCTCATAAAATTATTTTAGTGAATTGCGTCTGAATCACATTATCAGACACATTGATTTATCACATACAATGCCTTGTAAAAGTATTCACACCTCATGAAAATTATCATTATTTTCTACTTCATAGCTCCAAACTTTAATGTATTTTCTTATGGCTTTATTTGTCAGATCGAAAGATTATACGATTTTCTTTTTTTTCCCACAAAAATAAAATCTGACAAGTGTAGTATGGATTTTTTATTCCTAATCCTTTGCATTGATATCTCAGTTGGTATAAAACTTGTTTTGCACTGTCCAAAAGATCTCAAAGTCTAGACCTACAATTACCTGAAAATCAGTGGTGTGACTAGAGAGCTGCTGTTTACAGATTTAGTCTTTTCTTTCATTCATTCATTCGTTTTTTTATTCAGTCACTTCGAACAATTAAACCTTCAATCAAAACACTTTAAAACTAATTCAACAAAGCTTTAGCTAGTTTGTATTGGAAAGATTTTCAGTTTCTCAGTGTGCAAATCTAGAAGAGAACAAAAGACTTGTTGTAATTGTATTTGTAAAGGGTAGGGGGTTGAATTGATCCAAACTACACTCTTTAGACTCGTATTTGTTAAAAAAAAATGTTATGCACTACTTTATGGTGGTTAGTTAAATCAAAATTGTGACAAAATTGTGGAAAGTGATGTTTCAGTATTTTCCAGGGCACTTTTGCTGGCAAAGGGTGAATAATTATTTGTGCCAAAAGCAGCAGCTCAACTTTAAGCAGCTCTGCCTGTCAAAGGGAAGGTGTGAAGATAGAAATATACAGAAAGATGAATGAGGAGTTTTGCACTTGTTTGCCTGCCAGAGGACAGATTTTGTCAGTATTGTAGCATTTAGTCGTGCTTGATAAAGTCACAAAACAATTCAGGTGTGAAGATGATATGGCTAATCTTGTAGTCAGTTGGTTCCATAACAAAAAGCATGTCAGAAAAGAAAAAGAGTGAAAGAACTGCACAGTTATCAATTTGTTGTAGGTTTTTAACAACTGAGAAACATCCTGGTGTTTATATCTCAAATATCAAAGCAATTTTAGATATACAATATAATACTGTATGTGAGTTTTTAGCATTTTTATGCCTATTTATCTTTAAAATTCATTGAAGATCTTGACTGCGAAGACAGAAAACTGACACACAACAGCTTAAGTACATGGATTGCAAAATGGTTTGTTCACATTTTCAAAATTGAAGGAAGAAATTAAATAGCAATGCACTGATATGAAACGGGGATAAGATTTGACAAATGGATGAGTTGGCCTGGAACTGCTCAAGACACCATAAATCGCTGTCTAGATCAAGAATCTAAACATTTTTGCCTTTGAACTGTCATCTTCCTCTGCCTTGACTCCTGACTTGTTCCATCTGAACAGGTGAAATCAGAGTATGTCCAGCTCAAAGAGAGGCTTGGTGTTGTGACGCAGGAGAGAGATTTAGCCCTGTGGGAGAGGAACCAGCTCCAAGGCAAACTGGAGAACCTAGAGCAGGTGCTCAAGGTAAGAAAACACAACCTGGGCGATGCCGCCATCTGTCCATTCTGTGTCCCCTTCTAGATCTTGAAGTTCAGTCATTCTGGGATTTTGATGCAGGTGTTTTTATAGAGCCTACCTCTTCTCCAGCACCTCCTCTCCTACCTGTGCCACTCTAACCTCCTCCGCTATTGTTTCTAATGTCCTCGACATGTCTGTTGCCTTCCAGTGTCGTGTTGGGAAGGTCTGACCTGGAGCTGTGAAAGAGCACAAGCTGGGAGCAGTCTGCCCTCTTTTCTTACCTATGTCACTCTTATGTTGTCCAACTTCACTGGATCTGTTGCTTCCTCCCTCCCTCGTCCCCTCTGTCCCCCCCCTGCTAGATTTCAAAGGTATCACTGCTATAGCCACCTGTTTTGGGAGCAGCCTGAGTTATTCCCGTACTGAATGTTTCATGTCAGTGGCTGTGCTTTTGTCTCCCTTTATCGGCGCGATGTTTATCAGACATAAAAAAACAATCACGTGGCTTCAACCAACAGCACTGTGGAATGTGATTTATGCATGAGGCAGGATGAAGAGTTTGGCTTTATGATGAGAGGGGGAGGAAGCAGAAAGAGAAAACCTGGGTCACCACCATCCACGATGATGATGTCACCTATAAGTTTGACGACATTGCCGATTTTAGAACTTAATTTTCACTAGCATGAAAATGTCATTTGCTTCTTTCACCTTAGCGTGTCAATGGTTTACACATTTTGGAATCAGTGATGCGACTAGATGTCACAGGCATCCTGTGTTACAAAGTTCCTAGCATTCAGTCCCTTCTTTGGATGGCTTCTTTGGTTGAGATGGATGATCACAAGCAAGTGAGCACGCTAACAGAGTTTGTTCACCCTTTTAATGTCACATAAAAGCCTCCAGATTGATCATTTAAAGACAAACTCTCTGAGGACAACTTTTAAAGACTCCTGTTTAACAAGACTTTAAAGAGGCATAGTGATACATAAAGGGGGCAGCAAACCTGGAGGTCCAAGTATATTTGCACTGCCTTGCAGGATTATTTATATCCCCTGAAAACCTTTTCACATTTTGTCATGTTACAGCCACACACTTCATTTTGTTTTTTTGAATATTAGGTGATTGACCAGCAAGTTGGTGTATAACTGTAGAGCGGAAGGTAAGAGTGAATTGAAAGCCAGGGTGCATCCGTGTTCAGCTGCCTTTACCCCGAACGCCATGAAATGCAATCCAACCAAATGCC
The DNA here is from genome assembly GCA_903066815.1 of Brachyrhaphis roseni. Classification (NCBI taxonomy): domain Eukaryota; kingdom Metazoa; phylum Chordata; class Actinopteri; order Cyprinodontiformes; family Poeciliidae; genus Brachyrhaphis; species Brachyrhaphis roseni. The sequence continues at coordinate 6,562 of CAEFZY010058738.1, forward strand.
TTCAGAAATCGTCTAACTAGCAAACTAAGTCCACTTGCTCTGTGTAAGCCTTAGAGCACATGGGTGAAACTCAAGGCACGTCTGCCAAATTCGGCCCGCCATAGCTTTTTATGTGGCCCTCTCTACACTAGACATTAAGTCTGCTTTAATGTTATGTTATCAATCAAATCAATGCAGTTTTTATCCGTTTACTGCCAATTTATATCAATCAGTCCCTCCAGTTTCTTACAAATTGTCGTGGAAATTCACGCAGTCAACAAATCGCTGCACTCTTTTGTGCTAATACATAATTGGGAGTTTACTGCAGATTTTTCTCAAAAATTGTCAAAAACTTTCTTACTTGTACTAAACAGATGTGTCAGCCTTAATTGATGTCAGATTATAATCCATGGTCTATACAGCGAGTAATAAGACGTCATATTTACAGTCATAAATGAGCATAAATATTTCCAAATGACCACAAATGCTATGATTCTGATTGCAAAAAAGTCACAAAAACAATCGGAAAATTCTGGAGGGACTGAAAAGATGTTCAATATTATTTAATTTTAAGAATTCATTAATATTTTTAACAGTTTGACAGATTTTATCTTTACATTATGGCACAACCGGCCCCTTAGGAGCATTTATGAACTTGATTTGCCCCAAAACGAAAATGAGTTCGACACCCCTGCCTTAGAGGTTTATTAAGCATAATTAGTGAACAAACACAATTAGGGTTGTAATGATTCCTCGAATGATTCGAGTACCTCGATTATTAAAATTTGTTGAGGAAAATTTATCTATCGCTAAGCTTCGTTAAATTATGTTTTATTGTGTTCTGTCCGGGTCATTATTTGTGTTGGGCAGCTCTCTCACTTCCGCCTATGAGTTGTTGCTAAGTGTTAGCATCATAACGTCCAATTTTCCAGGTTTTTATCGTTTTTCGGGAGACCAATAAGCATCCTTAAATTGACTGGCGCGATGCTTAGAGTACACAGCCTTTCTCCTCTTGGAACTGTGTGGTGAACTGCGAGTGTTGGGAAGAACGCTGCCGTTGTACTTATACAGGTGAGCGGATAAACTGAACACAGCAGGCAAATACCTGTCAAGTCTCCCGTTTTGGCCGAGAAATGTCTCTCTCCCTCTCTATCGCTCTCATTATCCGATTACTTGATTAATCGTAAGAATAATCAATGGAGTACTCAATTGTTAAAATATTCTTTTACAACAGACCTAAACACAATTATGAAGACCAAGGAAGAGCAGAGATTTGTGGGATGCATACAGTTTTTCTCAATCAAACTACTTGTTCAATCTTCAAATCATTGTGTGCACACCAATACATACATTTGAGCAAGTTACAAATGCTTTTGTACATCATGCAAGTGATTATGTACAATTGTTTGCTTTTTCCTACATTTTCAATTGCTTTTGTCATGTTAATCAAAATGTATTATACTGGTTTCTGAATTGTCTTGACCTCCACAGCGGTTTAGCTTAAGTTCATTGTATAAGTCTCAAGATGCAAAATGCTTAAACAGGTTGTCATAATACGCCAAGCATATTTCTAGACATTTCCATTGGACTTTATTCTACATCTGACATGAACTGATAAATTGCTCCCAGGCGAATACTGAGTTTCTCCAATGTACATGAAGCATTAGATCGGCCAACGATCAACCAGGTGTCTGAAATAGATTGAAGGTGCATCTCATGTACTATCAGCTGGTAGGAATACAGTGGATATAGCCAGAGCAGAACACAATGTTACATTACTGACAATGAAAGGACAAGGATTTGGACAGGGGCAACAGCCAGAAAGAAGAAAAAGAGAAGAAGAGGAGGCTGCAGCGGAGGAGATAGGAGGCAAAACAGAGGAAGAGGAGAAGAGGCTGATGACATCTGCTAGTTTCCATCGCTCCAACATCATCAGGCAATAGTTTGTGACCCACAACAGGAGGCTGATGGAGTTCATCTTACCCCACTCCTCAGTCCTTAACCCCATTAAGGGATTTTTCTCAGCATAGAAATAGAAAGTATATAAAGACTTCACTGTGATTTCTACAGCGCTGCATGTACAGTCGTCCTTACATAGATGGTCTTACTTATGTTCCTGTTGCTACTTTAGATTTTTTTTTCTTTGCGCCTGCTTTCTGTATCACAATGACACAATCTGTCAGCAAATTACAGTAAAAGTATGTCCAGCCATAGATTACAACAGGAGTACACTGTTACATTGAAAACGTGACTAATCAGTTTGACTGTCTTGTCCGAACATTGTGAAACAAGTACTTGTCATTCTGAGGCACTGATATGTTCACTGACACATATTTAATTTTGAGAGACTAACTAAGGATTTTTGAGAAATAAACAGGATTTTGCAGGTAATTCATGGTGTTTTGCTGTTTGTGCAAATTGTTTTGAGAAATGCACTTGCTGTTTTGCAAATGTCAAAAGTTATTTGAGAAATGCACCAAAGCGACAGAAAAACTGTGTTAATAGATTCTCTCAGCTGGTTTGCTGGTACGTTCCTTGGTCTTCGTGATGTTGTTTGTTCTCTAATGTTTTCCAACAAACCTTTGCATAGCAACGGGATTATTCGGATCTTCTATTAAAGACAAGCTGACTCTAATTACTGCCATTGCTTACTGTTCAGGTGATGTCTGAAGGCATTTCAGTATACTGGATTTTATTTAGGGGCAAGGGAATAAAGGGGGCTAAACATACAAAAGCAACACTTTTCAGATATGAACTAAAAAAGTAGAAAAGCATGTATAATTTCCCTTCCACTTCAGCTATGCGACGTTTTCTTCTAATACGATGAGGTCCGTGACTGTAAGGTGACAAAAAGTGGAAAAGTGAAAAAAGGGGTGTGAATACTTCTACAAGACAATGTTTTTTGTTGTTGTTGTTGTTTAAAATGCAAAGCATCTCTTGTCTTCTTTTATAACCTAAATTCATTCAGATTTATTTTGTTGATCATTCACCCACTCACATGGTCTATTTTACGAATGAAAGTTCACGCCTTTGTTATTTTTGAAAGATCGGCACCTGGCCTCTGATCCACTATCAGTCATGTTAACCTCTTCATCTTCAGTAAATACGGAGTTGAAGATCTGAGATGCTTTTTTAAAAGGTAGAACGAATTTCAGTCCCACTAACAGCAGCCCTCTCTACTCCCCCTCTTCTCCTTCTGGCTCTCCATCCCTACCTCCTTTGCGGACAGCATATGCGTGAGGCTGCAGAGCGAAGGCAGCAGCTAGAGTTGGAGCATGAGCAGGCCTTGGCTGTACTCAATGCAAAGCAGCAGGAGATTGACCTTCTTCAGAAGGTAAGAGAAGTCTGATTGTGTAACACTCACAGTGCCAGAGGACTGGGCTTTTTTTTTTTGCTCTGTTCTTAGTTTGTGTTACGGGTCAAAGAGCATTTTTAGTTGAACACCGTTGGAACACATACTGCGCAGCAAAGGCAAAATTTCCCTAAAATACTCCAACAGTACATTGCAACCCTTACCTGTCCCGTTTTATCACCAACCCCCCCCAAAAGTTCATCCTCTTGATCACTCCTTGGACACTCCGCCTGTGTGTTACACGCAAGCTCATTGGCAATTTGTAACGTAGAGTAGAAATGACAGAAAATAATAAAACAAAAAGCCTTTCTCGGCCATTTGATGGTCGAGTTTCCTCTTCTGTGCACTGGAGCTGACTGTAATGTCAAAGCGAACCCGGCAGTCGCTGAGATTGCTGATGGTGTGAACGTGATAGGAATTGTCACCAGTGCCATCTCTAGAAAAACAGTTTGTACCACAGTGTTGCCGTGGCTGTAGCGCCCTAACTTCACAGTCAGCTTTTTACAGGCTGTGGCTCTCAGCTTTTTTTTTTTCTCTCATTAACAGAAGCTCATTATGGGCTTATCTTCCTTCAGACACGGGCTGCTCTCTGTGTTCTCCCAAACTGATGGACTGCAAAGGAGATTTATCATACTGTAAAGTCCACACATGCTCTTATATTCACGTGGAACAGATGTTTGTAGCTCCTACAAAGAGAAATGTTATGTATTCTGCTGTGTTCCCCCACAGTCACAGTGTTTTACGTTATGTAAAGCTCATTCCTCTTGCAGGCACTACAGAAACGTTGATAATTACTTTTCAAAACATAAAACTCTATTGAATTAATTCTATGTTTGTTTGCACAGAGCATTAGAAAAGGCAAAGCAATTAATTTCAATTACTCCACATGCTCAATGGTGACAGAGCGATCTTTCAAAATAGGCAATTATCCAATAACAAATGGAACGCAAGCAATCAATGTAAAACATATAACCCGGGCATTGCAGATATGTCAGCAGTCAAAGCGCGGCATTCTGCGCCGTTTCTGTTTTCAGAGAAACCAGAAATGAAATGTGCGAGTTGTAATATTAATTATACAAAATTATTCCATAAATATTTTGTCCCGCAACAACCGCAATGCATTTTATGAGGATTTTATGCGATAGACTGACACAAAGTGTGAAGTGCTAGTATAGGTATGTGTTATGCTACGCTTTAAAAAAAAAAAAAACTCTGAAAAGTGTGGCGTGTATTTGTATTCAGCCTTTCTGAGTCAACACTTTGTCGAACCTCCTGCCAGCTGCGATTACGTCTGTTCGATCTCAGTCAGAGTTGATAGGCAGTGCCTCTAAAGGATTGTCAAAGATTTTCCGTTGGATTTATGTCTTGAATTTAGCTGAGCCACATTAAAGTGGTCCAAGCTGTTCCGCTGTTGCTCTAGGTTTGCTTGTTGTGCTGTTTCTGAGAAGTCTTCTTCCAGCACCGCACCGTATTTAGTTTCTTCCATTATCCATCAACTCTGAGAAAAATAGTCACCCAAATCATAATGCCACCAACTCCATGCTTCAACTCTGATTTAATTTGCTCAGTGTGACGTTCTTTAGGTCACACTGAACCAAACGTTTCGATATGCCCTGATCTGATCAGATCCCCTTCTCCTACATGTTTGGTGTGATGGATTCAGCAGAGCTCCTTAAAATGTTAAGCGGTGGGACGCTGTTTTGCAACATAATCTTGATATTATCTCCTTAAAAACTTTCTCCCCTATGTGCCTGCTTTCCTCTTTGGTCTCCATTATGCTGTTTGTTCACTATTGTTCTCTAACAAGCGTCGGAGGCCTTCACCGAACTGCTAAACTCACACTGAAATTAAAGTAAATTAAATTAAATACAAACAGACTCCTTTTCCTAATTGGGTGACTTGTCAAGGCAGTTGGATTTTAATTAAGGCTGTCAGAGTAAAGGGGGGTAAATACAAATGCACACCACACCTTTCCTTTATTTGTAAAACATGTTGAAAACCATATACAGTATTTTCCCTTTCTACTTCAAAATTAAGCACTGCTTTGTGTTTTTTTTTTTATCCCAAAAAAATCCTAATAAAATACTTAAAATGTATGAGTATTTATGCTAGACCTCTGTATATTCACTGTATTGGAAAGACTTTTTTCTCTTATAAGCAGATTCAAACAGGGAATTAAGAAATCTCCGAACATGAAAACAGTAGAAGGAAAACCAACAATATTTAAAGTAAGATCTGAATTCTCGATTTAATTAATAACCTGTTAGGTTTTACTGGCTCAGCATCTGTAGCAAAGGGAACTCTGTAACTCGTTGTCTTGTTGAGTTCTTGTGCCTTTAAAATGCCTCTATGCCGTTTGTGAAAGCCTTTCTCTGGTTTAAGTGACATTAAACATCAACAAAGAGTGCTACATGAGTGAACTGCCCCCTGTGTTTCCCAGGCTCAGGTTGAGGCTAAAAAGGAACATGAAGGCGCTGTCCATCTGTTAGAGGTGAGCGTCTGGACAAGGGGGTGGGGGTTGGCTGTGTGTTTTTGTGTGGGTGCTGCATGAGAATGTACCTCCGTGAGATCAGGCTGAGAGTAATTTTCTGATCTTTACTATGTCACTTTAGAAAACCTTGACGTTCGTGCTATTTCTTTCTTCAAATTCTATTTGAATATATATTCATATTTAGTATTCTTTCATTTGTTTCATTTGAAATGCAAATATTCACCTTGGATCCATATAAGTAACCTTTTTACAAGTTTGGCTATATGTTAGCATGAAGCAAGTTGAAGTGTGTTTTTCTTTTATGTTTATATATGTATTAATATAATTTCAAGATATGTGTGAGTGATCACATATTTGATTTCTCTCCCTGCATCTCTTTTTACTGTATGGGTCTATGTTTACGCATAAACAGAACCACTTGGACAGCATGCAGGTATTTCATAATTGCTTTTATTTATTTCCTTGTGCTTTTTAGAACTACACTAGTAAACTACAATAGGATACAACAGACTACGCAGTCAAAAAAAAAACATGTAATAGAAATTATGTTTCACCACACTTCAAAGACTGTTATCCAATCTGAGCTGGGTTTATAAATGTAGCAGTAGGTGCTATATATCTTATATATTTGCTAAAGTTAGTGGTGGGGGGGGTAAAAGTAACATAAATCTGGTACAGCCAGATGGAAATTGTAGGTGTCAATTTTCAAAAGTGTTCTGAGTTTCATTTGATCAATCCTTAGCTAAGGCTCATATTTTCCTTCAGAGAGAGTTTACAAGTGGAAACTCAGCCTACTGCATCAGTATTGCTTGATCATGAAGAAAAATTCAGGCACACTGAATGTTTTTTTTTTTTTCCCCCAGCAGGTTATTGTTCATAAACTTCACGTTTAGAAAAATAAAATCCTAATTGTTTACATGTGAATGAAAAAAGTATCTTGTGCAGCCCCTTATTTCTTTACGTATTCAAATCCTTGGAGCCTGACTCATCTCTTTGTGCGGTCTTGTTGAACAGCAGGTTAGATTTTGTGATGTTCTTTTGACAGCGCAGCACTTGGCAACAAGTTGTAAACCTTCAAAGGATGAAGAAAGCTCTTAAAGAGAAAACAGCGATTCATCTCTGTAGGCGGTTCGTCCAGAAGTAATTCACAGCACTTCGCTTTTTCCACATTCTTATGTTAAAGCCATATTCCAAAATGTATTCAATTTCTGTTTTTATACTTAAAACCTGTGACTTTCCATGTATTCACAGCCATTATTCAAACAACAGCAATCACAGCTTCGGGTCTTCTAAAACATGAAGCCATGAATTTGGCACAGCTGGTTTTGGACGGATTCGCCCAATATTATTATCTTTGCTGTTTGCTTTGGTTTGTTGTCCTGCTGGAAGGCAAACTCCAGGCCCAGTCTGAGGTCAAGAACACTCTGAACAGGTTTTTATCCTGTTTTATCTATCCTTCCGTCTTGAGTGGTCTTCTTGTTTCTGTGAAGAATATTCCTACAGCCTGATGCCGTAAACAACCATGTTTCACTGTAGGAATGATGTTAGGCATATGTTCCCTCCAAACATGATGCCTTGTTTTTTGCCAAAGAGTTAAATTTGTGCCTGATCAGACCAGAGAATTTTATCTGTCATGGTCGGAGTCCTTCAAGAACTTTGTTGGTAAATTGGTGGATTGATGCAGAAATGTTTGTCTTTCTGGAAGGTTCTCCTCTCCCACAGAGTAATGTCAGCATGGCGTTTTTGATCACTTCCCTGAATAAGACGCCTCTCCACTGATCCCTCAGTTTAGATGGCCGTCTAGCTGAAGGGAGAGTGCTGATGGATCCAAACTCTTCACATTTAAAAATGATGGAGACCACAGGACTCACCGGGGTGAAGATTTGTGCCTCCAGATAAACCGGGTTCAGAAACTTGCAGACATTTTATTCATTTATTTTCTAAAAGAAATGTCTTTCACAATAAGGCTTGTAGCTTTTTCTGTTGTTCTCTGGTTTTCCATTTTCCTACATTACTTTACGAAAAACGTTTGTTCCATTGAAGCAATATTTAAAGAAATAGGGGCTGATTCAAGACTTTTATCTGTGGCAGACTCTAGAAGCTGAGTGTTTTGGCAAATTATAAAATTGATGTTAATTTTCTTAGTTTCTGGTACATTAACCTAAAATCTTAAAGAGAGTAAAATAATGCTACATGTTATTTTTTTTTAATGGCATGTTGAACGTTTTTCTGCATGTGTGTGAAGAATGTCTGTTTCTTGACTTTATATTCTCAGATTTGTAGAAATCTTGCTGTTTGTAGCATGTGTAAAATGGTCTCAGCATGTCCAAAACAGCACTAACTGGAGCTGTTTATGGGAAAAAGTAAAAAAAAAAAAAATGTATAAGGTGTGTCTTTGGGTCAGACCGCTGAGAAATGATTGCTGATGAATTTCATCATTAGGCTTGTGAAAACGTGCTGCTGTGCCTGGACTTTCCATGCGTTTGTACCTCAGCCTTTTTTACATATATGAAAGTGGTTGAAATTTTTCTTATTGTATCCTTCAGTTGTAAAGACCACAACCAACAATATTTAAGGAGATGATACATTTCTCTTTCAGGTATATGTGGAATCAACATAGACGTCTTATTTGGTCGCTGCCAAATGCATTTTTGATGTTTCACTCTCAGGTTCAAATTGTTGGTTTTAATCTTTGCACTGTGATCAATAAGATCAATAAGAAAAATGTAAATTTTCATCCTCGTCATCCAGATTTATTCAAAATCACTTAAAAGTTGCATTTTCTTTGGATTTTCCTGGTTACTTGAGTTTTTGTTCTGTAGTGCTTCGTATCGTGTCACTTGTGGTGTGACGCATTTCAACTGCTCTTATCAGTCCGACATTTAATCCCACTCAACATTTTATTTGCATGCATGCATTGCTGTTCGGCATGGGTTCGGCATGTGCAACGTTCAGAATAATGTCGGTATTATTTTTGTACCCGTCTTACTTTTCTCTTTGTCTGTCCCTCCCTTTGACCTTGCCTCTTCGTGTGTCCACGTCTGCCTGCCTTGCTCTTTGTCCGTTTCTGCTCTGTGACGCTCCTCCGCCCAACGTCGTCAGGCCAAAGTCCGAGAGCTGGAGGAAAAATGTCGTTCGCAGAGTGAGCAGTTCAACCTCCTCTCAAAAGAGCTGGAGAAGTTCCGGCTTCAGGCTGGGAAATTCGACATCCTTAGCACTGAACCCTTAACTGTGAGTGAGTCTCCGGGGTCCCCCAACAAATCCTTATCACAGCTCCTCAATGGATTGGCTGCTCCAATCGAGAAAGGTATGGAGAAAATCTTGGAGGTTTGTGAATTGGTTTTTATTGTCATTTCTCTTTTAAGAACTTTGGACTGCTAACTATGTAATAAATATACAAGTGTAGCTGTATTGTTTGCACTCAGTTTGGTAAAAAAAAAGAAAGAGTTTCAAGTGTCAAAAGATTAGTTGGTGGTGTATTTATTTTTCCTTGTGCCTTGTGTCGTTGTTTTTTGCTGAGGATCTGATGAGAAGGGGTGTTTGTTCCACAGGCAATGAGGGTTCAACAAGCAGATCTTTGATATCTGAATTCATTCGACCACTCCAGATCAGTGGAGACAAGCCCGAGCTCCTCTCCGTCAAGCCAACATTCCTCAGTCGCAGTGGAGCCAGCAGCCCAGCACGAGCTTTCCTCTCTGAGGTACCCGCCGGTGGTCACTCTGATCCGCCGTGGTCCTTTATTGAGTGTCTCTCTGTTCCATTTCCTGTCTGGTCTCCAAAGTGCGACAAAAAAAAACAACTATTTGGACACGTCTGATCTGAGAGCAATGACGAGCTCATCAGTTGAACCAGAGACTCTGGAGATAGAATTCTAGAAATTGAAAAATAAAAGTTTCTGCTTAATTCTTATTGCATTCTTATGGGACTGAGGTCTTTGTGCAAACAAGACTAAAATGTAAACTGTTACAGCATTCCTCCTCAACTCTTTTGCAAGACGGATTATTGCTGGTTTTTGTTTTACACACCTCAAAATATAGAAAAGCACCATAAAACACGATGCGGCTTGTTGGAAAACTTTTGACAGTAAATTACAGCTTTGCCAAGATTGGAAATGTTAAACTCTCAGACTTTTATAGATAGATAAATTATGAATTAATTTATTGTAACTGTGTAGGAGGCTTTTGCTGCTTTTTTTTTGTCAGTAACAATAATTATTTTTATTTGAGTTCTTGTCACACACAGCCGTATTGCTCTTGGATCAGCATCTCTGTTTTCGGCTGATGTGTCCCTCCCCATTTTTAAGTTAAGCATCAGACTAAATGAACAGCCAACATGCCAACACAGTAAATACATTCTTTTCTTGAGGTTTCAAACACCTCTGATTTTTTTGTCTTCTTTTATTTATAAATATTTACCGTGTTTGCTTAGTGAAAATCTCTTCAGAGGAGAATGTTGTCAGCGCATTCTGTTAGAAAAACCTGATCAGTGACATACCAACCTCCTTTCAGAGCAAATCAAGTGTAAACGCTGCTAATTCTGGCCTCTAGTGGATTTGTTAGTGTTTCAATACTTTTATTTTCCAGACATTTCTCTGCTATCCATAAGTGCTGTGTTGCTGGCATTCACTTTAATATGTGTTACTGACAAAGAAAAGAGTGTGAATATCCACACACCATGGATCCATCAGGGTATTTTTCTTTTACTTCTTCTCTGTTTAAAACTTTATTTCAATACAAACTCTTACACCTGTTATCATATTGTCACCCATTACATAGCATATAATTTTCTCTAAATGTGTTTTTCTGGTTGTGAAGTGAAGGAGAGCTCACAATGGAGCAGAAAACGTGATTATTTGTCTGTGATGCTTCTTCAGATGGACAAAGAGCTGAGCTCAACTACCAGGTCCAAACCACGTTTCACAGGGAAGGTCCGTCTGTGTGTTGCCAGATACAGGTAGATACATATAATTACACTGGAGGAATTTTTGTTCAGTCATTTTAGCTTTAACAAGGAATTTTTACTTCCTAAACTCTCAGAATCTTAAAAGAGGAAGCAAATGTTGAAACTCTTAACTGCTTTGTTAGTGTGAAGCATGAATGACCTGAGAAGATTTGCAGAAGATATATGTTCTGGTAATCCTAAATAGAGTTAATTTTTTAAATGATTATATACACAAAACAGGCAGAACATTATGACCATCAAGAGGTGAAGTAAATAACTGATTATGTATTAATCATGGCACCTGTTTGTTGGTGGGGTCTATTGGACAAAATGTGAATATTTTGTCCTCCACGTTTGTGATGAAGGCAATACAAATGGGATGCCTGATGGAGAGTATTTGCAAATCTGCAGGTCTTGTGAGGTATGCCTATTCTGCAGTGGTCAGTCTATCCCAAGTGCTCCATGGAAAGATGAGTGATAAAGGCTTGTTGATGCACAGACCAGACCAGTCAGAGTGTCCATGCTGGTCATAATCTTGTGCCTGATCATAAAGCAAACCAAGGGTTAAATATAAATATGTATAAAAAAATCTGTCTAATTTGTTTTGTTCTATTATTTATGTTTAATATTCTAGTTATAATCCCTATGATGGGCCTAATGAGCACCCAGAAGCAGAGCTCCCCCTGGTGGCAGGGAAGTACCTCTATGTTTATGGAACAATGGATGAGGATGGCTTTTATGAAGGTTTAACACTCAATGAAATGTTTTTTGTCTTTTCTGCTTTGCCACACAACTGTGTGACCCATTTATTTTTATTTTTTCAGGAGAGCTGCTGGATGGACAGCGGGGGCTCGTCCCATCAAATTTTGTGGAATTTGTCCAAGATGACGATACGCCCTCTGCCCAACACAGGAACACTACGGTTAAAGAACCAGGCTACCTCAATCACAGTAGCCTGGTGCCTCCGCGACATTCGAGCGGCACCGGAACAAGACCGAGCATAAGCAGCCTGCTCTCTGACAGTAAGCTAGACTGTCTAAGCACCAGCAGCTTGGGCATGGACCTCCTGGGCTCCTCCAGCAACGGGACCGGAACCTTGGACGTCAGTATTGATGAGGTCGGTGAAGACATTGTGCCTTATCCCCGCCGCATCAACCTGATCAAACAACTAGCCAAGAGTGTGATTATTGGCTGGGATCCTCCTGTGCTGCCACCGGGATGGGGTCCAATCAGTGGCTACAATGTACTGGTTGATAAAGAGGTCCGGATGAGTGTCCCCTACGGGGGCAGGACAAAGTCTCTAATCGAAAAGCTCAATCTTGCCACCAACACGTACCGCATTTCCGTGCAGAGCATCACAGACCGGGGCCCATCAGATGAACTCCGCTGCACTCTTCTTGTGGGGAAGGATGTAGTTGTGGCACCATACTACCTGCGGGTGGACAGCATTACTCAGAGCTCCGCTGAGCTATCTTGGATGCCCAGCAACAGCAACTACAGTCACACTATCTTCCTCAACGGTGCAGAGTATGACATGGTCAAGGCTGGGGGCTACAGGTACAAGTTTTTCAACTTGAAGTCCATGACAGTTTACAAGGTGAAGGTTGTCGCACAGCCACATCAGGTGCCTTGGCAGCTTTCAGGTGATCAGCGGGAGAAGAGGGAAATCTCTGTGGAGTTCTGTACTCAGCCTGCAGGTCAGTCTCTGACACATAAACTCGCAGTATTGCTAAGCAAAGATTTTTTTGGGTTGTCATGTTTGGTTGTATTGCCATAACGTGCTCTGATAATGACACGGATTCTTGGTTGCAGAAATGGCATTGCTGGTTGAATGGCTAGTTTCTCAGCACAACAATATCACTACCATACAGCTTTAAAGTCCATGTTTAAATGGCAAACTTTTAAAGGGGCAGTATTATGTAAAGTCAAATTTTTTTAGCTTTACTTCATGGTAGAGAATGTTATGCCCTGATCAAAAACAGGGCACAGGGCATGGAGTGTTGCTTCGATGCTTTCATGAATGCTGATCTCCCTTGGCAACCATTCAGCTGTCCAAAACTCCTGGTTGGACCTAGCCTCGCCTTTGAGGGCGAAACTCCTTCTTGGATCTGCAGTTTCCAAGCTACGGAGCTTCTGCCTCACAGATCAGCCCTCTCCTGAAACTCCCCCAACCAGCTCCTTCAGACTAGCAGCAGCAATTAGCGAACACCTGGTGGAACTGTGCATCTACTGAACTTATTATACGAGCTGCTTCTCAGTGCAAGACTTGTTAAAGGGTTAATAGAGGAGTGGTCTTGTGATGTGGAATGTCAGAAAGAGCAGGAGTTTTTAAAGAGACAGAGACCCAATTTCAATGTATTAAATTATAAAATAAAATTTATTTTAAGTCGCATTTGATATATACAGCATATTTATAACAACTAAAGGACACATGCTAGTTGCTTGATTGTGCTATAAAATGGCACATATAATGTGCAACATATAATGCTTCCCCTTTAAACGTGCATGCCACTTGGAATCAGTAAAGAGACCCTGAAATGAAAGCAGACTTATTTCCCCTACTTCAAATACTTATAATTAGCTGCTATTCAAATGCAAAACTAACTTGAATACCCTTTCTGGCTCCAGCCGGGTCTCTTTTAAGGCTCAGCTTAAAACAGTTCTCTAGCTTTATAGTCCCAAATTTCTTCAATTACTCTTTATTAGAATTGCCTAGTATTAATTAGTGTTTAGAACCAGCTTAAGAAATGCATCTTTGGGCAATTATTGTGTTACATAATTTCAATACAACAGCAGCGCTGCAGATTCTTCAGTATGTAAGTGTGCCTTACAGATTTGCAAAAAATGATCAGTACTAACACCTGAACTCAGATAGTTTGATGGGTGTTATTGAGACTTGCTTATCGAGAAGCAAGCTCTCCAAAGAGTTTTGAAGATAATTTTTTTTTTTACTACCCTGCTCGCTATGTGTGGTGGCGAGATAACTGCGGGTCGTCGTCTATTCTAACAGCCTCTGCATTACATTGTATTTATATCTCAGAGAAAAGAATTGCATGGATTACCAATTAGAAATTAAAACAAGCTAAATATACATTTAAAACATGGATTAATTCTTATTAGTTTCAATTAATTATTATGGGCCTCAACAATGTGCTACTATTTTATTAGAAACAATTATTTCTTAGCATGGGAATGCTACTTGCTCCTAAACATATACCAAAATCAAGGCTTATTGTAAAATCTTCAGTGTTAAGACTTTGCTAATGCAATAAAGGATGAATTTATTTTAAGGCTTTTTACGCATCCTCAGTGATGTCTGCAATTACTTCCTGAGATATCAACGCATGCAGAATAATCTAATCAGAAGGTTTCAGAGCCAGAGGTCATAACTGCACGGCACTGAAAACAGGACTTTCTTACAGTAGGCTTAGATCTCTCAGACTTTTCTACCGCAGGGCTTTTCGCTGCAATTCTGTCACCAGCTGTCTGGTTGTGACAAAGCTTTTGAGAGGGAACTCAATAGGAGGTTTCTTCTTCACGACCGCAATGTTTAAATTCAGCACAATCATTCAGACGCGTGGGTGCGAGTCACTACTCGAGGCAAGTAGGAGGTCAGCTTATTGTAAACACAAGACTGTAGGACAGATATAAGTCAAGGCTGGAAGTTGGAGCTGATATTTGTGCTGGCAGCTGATGCAGCTACATGCTGAGAGTTCATTAACGGATCTATCTATTGGACGTGTTAATTAAAGCCACCTGAAATAGCGTGAGTTCGGGTGCCGGAGAGCTGTTGTCAATATGAAAGACAATCTCTTGAAGCCCTATATTAAGCTTTTACGCCCAGCATGTGTTTTTCAAACAAGCCACTTCATTAGTGCTTAGTGATACAACATTTTTGTCGATATTAGTCACCCGGAGCTGCAATTCATTGGCTGAAAGGGAAGCAACTGTGTGCCCGCCGGTTTCCAGAGTTAATGAAAGTGGCTGGAGGGACGTATTTATTTAAACTTTCATTTCAGTTTAACAGAGGACCTTGTTGTTTATGATATTGGCAGCGCGAAAATGACAGGAGAAAATTGAATCTCCAAGCAGTCGCTCTTCCTTTTTCCATGTCTGCGTCATCTGCTGGCGGGAAACGTAGAAACACGATTAGAATGTGTGGATGTAGGCTGTCAGTCCCATCCTGAGACTCTCACAGCTGCACATTGATGCATGGAGATATTTCTCCACGACTGCCGCTGCTCACTTCCACTCCAGGTGAGCAGCAGCACTGCACAGATGGTACGTTATTTAATATGCAGCCAGCGCTGACAGATTGTAGAAATTGCTAACTGTGTTTCTCTTTGAAAATTGTCAGCAAACTCTGGCAGCGAGATATCGTTTTCCAAAGAAATTATGGTTGAATCGTGGTTAACTTGAGTTATAGTTGAAGTGGAAAAATGAAGGCTTATACAATTATGGCAAAAAAAAACATACACCAGACCCTAATGCTAGAACTGACACTAGATTTTTATAAAGTATGCATTAGCATAGATACGAGAATATCCTGCAAAGTAGTTTTTGATTGTATTTGTTTCAGACACGTCACTCATAATATTCTAGAGATAAGAGCAAAATATGCAACGATTGAATTAGTTTGCATCAGGTTTGATCAAATTGACTCAAATCTCTTCAGAGACTGTTGACCTTTAACCGGTGTGTGTCGTCCTCCTCAGGGCCCCCTCTCCCTCCCCAGGAGGTACAGGTCCAGTGTGGCCAGACTCCAGGGGTCCTGCAGGTCAGATGGAAGCCGCCTCCCCTGACACCTTCAGGAACCTCTAATGGGGCTAGTGTAATTGGCTATGCTGTTTGCACAAAGGGACAAAAGGTACCTTTTTTCCGTTAGTCTATAACGCAGGTCGTAGAGGCTGAGCTGTTTTAGCTTCCTCAAGGGCTCCTACTGTGGGTAGATCTCTGTTGCCATCTCCTGGAGGAATGACTAAATGTTGATAACCCAGACTCTTGGGACCAGAAAAAAAAAAAAAAAAAAAGATATGAATCCACAGAACAGTCTCCATCAGTCCCTGCTGTGCTTATTATTATCCCCTTGACAGTTACTGGTTTGCAATTTCTGCACACTTGTCTGATAACTAGGAGGATAATTTATTGCGAGCTACGATGCTAGGAGAAGAAAGTCCATGAATTACATATGCTTATTAACTTTGAATAATGTGCTATAACTTACCAAGGGAGAGAGGAAAATCCAGAAAACAGAAAATTGTAAAATTCAACTCAGTTGCTGCAATTACCCTTTGCCCTGGTTACCTGTTTTATGTCCAAATTCTAAGATTTAGCCATTATTCATAATAGAATTATAAAACCTGCAAAAATCACGGATGGTTGAAAGAAAGGAGAAGAGCTCTGGAAATGTTTGTCCATATTCTACTTTCTGTAGATATTCAGGCCTGCCAAAAACCAGAATCGCATTGTATACCGTTGTAGACATTTCCTGACTGTGTAGGAAACCTTCTGTTACATAATAGATAACTTCTGCTTGAACTTTAAACAACTGCCCTCAACAAGTTTAATGGGGTTTTTTTTGTAAAAATATCCTGTGAACTTCATTCCTTCCCATGCGTCACTCTAGCTGTAATGTGATCTCTCTTGATTTAACTGGAAACGATCTATGAAAGACTGAAGTTCATAGAGTTAAGTTTTATAAAGCCTGAGAATAGAACAGGATTACAAATTCTCTGAAGGATTTACAATTTGGTGTTATTTAAACCTATTCAGTGATAAATCAGTCATGCATGATTATTTTTTTTAATATACGAATCTTTAATTATCTACTAGAAATGTGTTCTTTGAAAGCTGCAAAATGTGACTCACCCACTGGTTTAAAAACTCTTCCTTTCAAATGCAGATAGCAGAGGTCTTGTACCCCACAGCCGACTATGTGAGCGTGGATTTAAACAGGATTCAAGGCCTGGAGGCCAGAGAAGTAATTGTAAGGACGTTATCAACCCAAGGAGAGTCCCAGGATTCCCCCGTGGCCATGATCCCACACAACCTCCTGGGCTCTCCGCGCCTCTCCCACAGAGTCACTGCACCTCCCCCTTCGATGCCCCATCCGGCGCCACAGCCTCATCCGGTTCACTCCCAGACCCATCCTCCTTATCCATCGACGTATCCCCCCAACCACCCCCAGCCCCAGGTGCAGCCTCTGCCCCGAGCTCAGCCCCACACGCTGCCCCACGCTCAACCGCACTCACAGCCCGTCTGTCACCCTCCTCCTCATCCTCAGCTCCACTTTCAGCGCCACTCCATACCCAAGTCGAAACCATTAATAAGTGCCAGAGAGCCAGAAACCAAAGAGCACGAGGTGGGCCTGCGGCTGGCCCAGCCATGGGAGCGCGCCCCCTCTCCGCTGCCGCCCATGCACGGCGCCAACTTGGAGCCTCCGCACTTCCCACCACGGCGATCCCCCTCTCCTCAGAGGATCCTGCCACAGCCTCAGGGAGTCCCTATACCCAACACCATCGCCAAGGCCATGGCCAGGGAAGCTGCTCAAAGAGCGTTTGCTGAGGGCAATCGGGTGCGTGATTGACTCTGCAGAGCTGAATGTTTCATAGAGATTTATTTAGAAGTCCTTTACATTAGAACATTTCAATAAGTTCTTATTCAAAATTATGTTAATATACAATATAAAAACATAGAACACTATTTAAAGACGTGACTGTACATATTTTCTCTGTCGGCTCTCCTCTTTAAATTCTGATAGTGTAACGATGCTATTGACAGGTCGAGAAGCGCAATATCTTCAGCGATCGAGGTAACGCCTTGCATCCACTCAACTCAGACGAGGAAGAGGACGGCTACGACTCGCCGCATGCAAGACGAAGAGGAGCCTCAGTTGACGAATTCCTCAGAGGCTCAGAGTTGGGCCGACAGGTACCGGTCAGGAATTCAAAGCTTTGCCCGTCCATCTCTTCTCTGCAGGAGACTCGTTTAATGACTCGTCTTTGACTGATTTTTCTAAAGTTTTGTTTATTTTTGATTAAAAAAACGTGAAAATAGAAGTAGAAAAGTTACAACACTTCCATGGATCACATAAAATACGAAACGATCTCAAATACAGTCAGCTGATTTCTCAGTGCATTTTTTCTTTTTTTTTTAATAAATCACAAGATTTTAGTTGGAATTTTATGCTCCAATAATCTGGAATAAACTTCCAGAAACCTGCAAAGCAGCCAAAACACTGAGTTCCTTTAAACACCTGTCTTTGACTCATAAAAAACTGGAACATTTGCTTGATGATATGGATGATGGATATTTTTTTTGACAAAAAAATAATGTTTATTGCTTGCTTCATAATGAGTTACTCTTTTATGTTTTTATGGTGTTAAGAACTGCTTTGTTGCTGAAATGTGCTATGTAAATAAACTTGACTTAACTATTGTGACCATCACATCTAGACTTACATGCAACTCTTTAATAATGAAAATAATAACTTTTATGTCAAAAAAAATGGTCAAACTCACATTTTATTTGGATGTAAAGGACAGATCACAAGTTTTTTGTGTAGCATTAATGTAACATTTTTTATAATTTCTTTAGAGTTTTTCTTTAATCAAATTTAATGCTGTGTTGCAAAATCCATTTAAAGTCCTTATAAAATGAAAAATCAAAAAAGGCTTTAAGGTTCAAAGAGTGAAATTTCAGCACATAGTTTTTACAATGTGTCAAATATTTTTATGTCACTAAAAGTTAAAGCTTGTCACCTTTCTCCTTTATTTGTTTATTTTTGGTTTGTCTAGCACCACCACCATCACTACAGCCACAGTGAGGAATACCACACTGAGAGTAGCCGGGGCTCTGACCTGTCGGACATAATGGAGGAGGACGAGGAGGATCTTTACTCCGAGATGCAGCTGGAGGAAGGTCGCAGGCGCAGCATCAACTCTCACAGCACCCTTAAGGTACACATTTGACTGCACACCTGCTGTAGTCAGACGTTGAATGAAGGACAGTGTCTTTAGGGAGCTGTGGATCCATCACCTGCGTTGCATCAGTGCAGTCGGTGACTTTGGCCGGCTGTTCTCTTCATGCCTAGAATCAGCCCAGCCTGCGGCTACACACCTTCTCTCTCCTGTCCTGCTTCATCCATCCCAGGCTGATCTCATGGAGATGGCTTTGAGACATACAGTCCTGCTCACCATTATTGGCACCCATGACGTTTCAGTACATATAACGGAATGTTTACTGAAGGAAATTCATCAAGTGAAACAACATTTTACTGCTGATAGCTTGTGCTTGATGCAAAACAGCAAGTGATAAAAAAAAAAAACATTTAAAAAGATAAACATTATGAGGAAAACAAAGAAAAGCATAATGTTTACCATGTCAATGGTATCGGCACCCTTTGCTACAAATCAGTATGGAAACCCAATTTGGCTCACCTGTTGTAAATCACAAATAAGGATCACTTGTGATGAACTGCCTCCACACGTGTGACATTAATTAACCAATGAATGATCATGTTGGTGCTTTAAAAGCCACCTGTTAGTCCATCTTCACATGTGGTAAAGACGAAGGAGCTGTCTGAGGACACCAGAAATGCTATTATTTGTAAGCACAAGACCTGCAAAGGGTAGAAAGCCATCTCCAAAGACCTTGGTATACCTGTTTCAACGGTGTGTAATGTTAAGAAGTTTTCCAGGCATGGAACGGTCAAGAACCTCCCTGGAAGTGGGGGAAGAGAAAAATTGATGACAGAAGTCTTAGACAGTTGGTGCAAATGGTGGAACCTGGATAAACCTCAAGCCTTCTGGGACGTTTTATGGACAAATGAAAGAAAAGTGGAGCTTTTCGGTAATTCACACAAACGGTATGTTTACAGATGGCGCAATGAAGCATTTAAAGAAAAGAACACCATATCAACAGTCAAGCATGGTGGAGGATCCATAATGCTGTGGGGCTGCTTTGCGGCATCTGGTACTGGAGGCCTTGACAGTATCACAATCAGAAGATTATCAAGCAATTCTGGAGCGAAATGTCTTGCCCAGTGTAACAAAACTTGGTTTGAGGCGAAGATCCTGGGTCCTCCAGCAAGATAACGACCCAAAGCACACCTCCAAAAGCACGCAGGCATGGTTGAAATGGAAAAAATGGACTGTTTGAAAAT
The DNA here is from genome assembly GCA_903066815.1 of Brachyrhaphis roseni. Taxonomy (NCBI): domain Eukaryota; kingdom Metazoa; phylum Chordata; class Actinopteri; order Cyprinodontiformes; family Poeciliidae; genus Brachyrhaphis; species Brachyrhaphis roseni. Next base: position 26,488 of record CAEFZY010058738.1, read on the forward strand.
GGCCAGCATTGAGTCCTGATCTCAATCCAATTGAAAATCTTTGTGTGGAGCGGAAATCTGCCATTGGAGAAAGGAACCCTGCAAGTGTAGCATGTTTGCATATTGCAAAATAAGTGTGGGAGAAAATGCCACCCTAGAAGTGCAAGAAGCTTATAGATGAATATAAGAAACGTTTGGAGGCTGTCATTGCTGCCAAAAGCTGTGCAACCAAATATTAAGGAGGGGTTTCAATATTAGTGCACATGCTGATTTTCTGTTCTGTCCTTTGCAATTAAAATATTTATGTGGAAATGACAATTGTCTTTGTTAAATTACTTTGGACCTCAAATTGAAACATCCTGCTGCTATCAGTTTTGAACATTTCCATTTATTTCTGAAGATATTCACTCAGCCATGCAAAACATGAAGGGGTGCCAATAATGATGAGCACGACTATAAGTGGAAAAAAACAAACAAAACATGCATGTGAGAAGTAGAGGAGTGTAAACTAAAAGCACAAGCTTTTTATGGTTTGCAACGCCCCTCAAAGCTGTTGGTAATGCACCCAGGAGGCTCTGAAAGTAATAAAGTGAAATGCTGAAGTATGAAACACCAGTGCAAACTATAATGTACTGAACTGTATCACGGTCATGGCATATCGAGCGCATACGGGAATCTCATTTAAGTGACTACTTAAATGGAAATTTTCACTTTTGTTTGCGTCCATCGTGTCTGGATGTCTAACCTCAGCGTATCCATTGCTGTCGGACGATCCTGTCTCTTCATTCAGTCTGTGACTGTGTGGATGCACAGTCTGTCATCCTGATAAGAACATTAAGCCATGAGAGTCAGAGTCACTTCAGCAACTGAAAGCTGCGCAGTATTTACTTTTACTGCTTTGGGAACTCAAAAGTATTCAGATCTGGTTTCTTTTCCAGTTAGAGCACCAGTACCGTGTCTCACTCTGCCATCCTAATCTGCAATTAAGTTTTGTCCTTTTGTTCGTCCTCATTAAATACCTTTACTTTAGAATTCCTCTTTAAATATTGTTCCAGAACTAGCTGCAGATAAATGAGATGAATATTTTTTCATCTCAAAAATATTTGCATATTTCATTTTGTAGCCACGTTCATCTTCTCGTTTGTCTCTGATCCGTGGCCCTAACTTCTTTCTAATATTTCACATTGTCCACATCCGTGTTGTTCTTTTAAGATGTTGCTCCATCTTTGAGTCTCCACAGATTCCTGTTCAGAGCATGCCATTTCCTCTTCACGGAATGAGACTGCATGTGTTTCTACATTGCCACAAATAACTAATTCTGTCTTTATTTTGTCTTTTCCCCCCCATTTGTTCTATTCACATACTATGTTGTTTCCTGCCTGTTCTAAAACCTTCGAAAAACTTTCAAACTCCCCCACCCCATCACAAAAAAAATAAATTAATAAATAAATAAACTGAACCTTTTGAATTGAAACCCTGAACGAACTATAAAATCGTGGAACGTTACCTCCTGGTCGTGACATAGGCATATTACAAGCGTCAGGACTTAGCTGAAGAGAGAGACTGTTGGGATCTCCAGAGGGAAGTGGTGAAGCAGAGGTCGCTCCGCAGCAAGCGTCTCCACAGCATCCCGGAGGTGGCCGAGGAGGAGTCGGACAGCCTGGACAGCATGGGCCAGCATCTGAGCTTCGAGGAGGGCGGGCGGCCGGGAACGCCGCAGACTCAGCGGAGGATGTACCCCCAGGAGAGCCACCACGGGCGCGACCGCCTCACCCCGGGCAAGAACAGCCGTCTGCAGCGCCAGCGCTCCTCCCCTCGCTTCACCGACGGCCGCTACGGCTACAATGCGGACGACCGCAGCTACGGACGACCCAACCGGCAGAACACCAAGAGCCCCGACAGCGGCTTGGACTGCGGCAGCGAGGAAGAGGGGTCCCTGGGACGGGGTCACCGAGGGTATTACGCCCACGGGAGCCCCGTTCGGGGGCCTGTGCGCATCATCCACTGTGAGGGCCCGGTAGAGAGGCGAGCCTTGGCAATGGGCCGTAAACGAACTCTGACCCGTCAGTGCAGCGTAGAGGAGGAGTTCTGTGACGCCCCGGTGACTGCCGCCAAATCGGTACACACGGGCGACTTTAGGAACAGGGAGCACGTGGGGTCTGGTCGGGAGGTCGGGCCACGAAACTACTCCAGGGAAGGAGCCCTGAGCGAGGGCAGGCTGAACGAGCTGGACAGGGTCTATTACAGCCCCCACAGGGAGGCTAGGACCCAGTCTCTGTCCAGGCTCAACCGGGACCAGCCGCTGGTGTGTGAATCAGAATTTCTGCTGTATTTTCTATCAGCAAGCTGCAACCTTTCTTTTTTTTTATTTTATGTGAGCTCCCCCCTTTTTCTTATTTTTTTTTTTTTTTTGAGTTTGCCTTCTTGTTTTTGATTTCTGAACAAGATGTCATGTTTCATGGTTGGTCTTATTTGATTTCCTGTTTTGTGTGAATTACTTTGTTTGTATTCAGAAGTCAGCTGATTTTGGAGTAGCGTTTTTTAATTGCCTAAAGGCCATTTTAGGTTTTGATTCCTCATGTCTTTGCGGGAAAAGGCTCCATTTGAAGGAAGGTCTCTGTGCAGTGCATGGGGGACGTGCTGCTCATGCCTTTTCTTGCTTGCCTGTGCCTTCTCTCTGCCAGCTGCCACCTTCATATGTTGCTGTTTTCGTCCCTCTCATGAGAGCTGCAGCCATAGCGCTCCATCCTTTGTTTGGAGTTTTATGTCAGCATCTTTCGCCCCTTCATTGCTACATGTAGGGGGGGTAAAAAAAAAAAGGCTAAATCAAGGCTTTTGCTTCCTGCAGGATTTAATTTTCAGTCCATAAAAATCATCTCTTCCTAGAGATGCACCCGTCAGAATTTTACAACCAATTCTTTCTCTGTTTTTTTTGTAAAAGTTTGACCTGCTGGTACTAACCGGTTCTGATTTCTACTTATGAAATCTCTTAAAACTGTATACACCCTTGTTACAATGGTAGGTTTTTGTCATTTAAAAAAATGACAATTTTATTAAGAATTCCATATCACCTTTCCACATAATGTGACATATCTACTGTACTGTATAATTCAAGTGGAAAAACAAATTTATTAGAGTAAAGGAATGGTAAGAATTAAGTTGTATCGTTCAGTCCTCTTGAATACATATATATATACTGTATATATATATATATACATGTATATATATATATA